>PVJA010004646.1:0-78772 GCA_004027025.1 Myocastor coypus | reverse complement strand
TATCTCACTGGCCTATAGGTATTTTAATCCACTGAGCTATTTCGAACCCCATCCATATTTCAAAGGAAGGATTGGGAATCTGCACAATGTGTCCCTAAGGGGTTGAAATATGAAGCTATGAGAGTGAAATGAAAGGTGAAAAAGGGACTCCAGGAAGTCAGAGATGTCAGGAACATGTAGCATCTGCTGAGGAAAGCTGTAGGCAGAGAATGAATCTGCCTAAGTAAGAGGAAAGCCATGCGAGGGCTGCAGCCAGTAGGGCCACTCAACAGGGCTGCTTAAGCCTTTTAGTAGTTCACATTTTACAGCTCTCTCAAGTGCTAGGCATAGAGCTACAAGATTTAACATTTAGCTTCTGGCTTTCTTTTTTTTCCTTTTTGGCACCAGGTATTGAACTCAGGATCTTGCGATTGCTAGGCAAGCACTTATTCCAGCTATCTCCTCAGCCCCAAAGTTGAAAAGGATTTTTTTTTTTTTTTGGCTCTCTCAGGTTGTCTTAAGGGTGGGTCTTGGGATTGAACCACCATCCCCTGTGCCTGACTAAGATTGCCCTTGCAGGCATTTAAACCACTGAGCTAACCCGAAAGCCCTCAAGTTTCTGGCTTTAATCTTGATTTGGTCCCATTCTTTTCTATGCCCTTTATTCCTCACTTTTGGAATGGGAACATTTACCCTCTGCTGTTGTATGTTGGAAGTACTGAACTTCCCTTTTGATTTGCACAGGGGCTCACAGCTCAGGGCTTGCTCTGAATACCAGAGGAGTCTTCAGATGTGAGCTTTTCAGCAGTGCCAGAACCATTAAGACTTTGGCCACTTTCAGAGAGGAATGGAACACATTTTGTGTAATGAAATCAACATGAATCTTTACAAAACCAGGGTTATAGAATGTTATGCTTTAGATCTAAAGTGCCTCCTCAGGTCTCAAGTATTCAGAGGTGGTGCTTGGCTGGAGGAGGAGGAGGAGGCTTGGGGGAAGCATGACGTGGAAGAGCCTATTCCTGTGCCTGGCTTCTCCCATCACTCTGTTGCTTAGCTGCACTGGCCTGAGCAACTTTCCTCTGCCCTGCTCATCGACCATGCCATATCTGCCTTGGAACTGGTCAACCTGGGTGGGAACCACTGGAAACTGGGGGCCAAATAAAATACTCTGCATTTCAAGTGGCATGAATTTTATCCCAGGAATATGACAGCAGCTAAGATGGAGGTGTGGTGGTAGACTTGTACCTGACTTGTTCGTAGTTAAGCATTCAGAAATACAAGAGTGGTTGCTGTGGGAGTGGATCCTGTTAACACGACCCTCAGTTGTCATATGCCTGATGCTTTCTAATGTTCTTTACTGTGGCTAACAGTTCTAAGTCAGTGCCTCTCAAACTATGTGACCAATAACTACATTTTAAAGCTTTAATTTCCATTTGTCATTGATCAACTTTGCTTCCAAAATACAGTCAAACCTTGGATTATAGGTACCTTAGTATGTGAATGTTCCACAAAACAAGCAAATATTTCTTCTTTTTAAATTTTTTTAAAAGAATACAACATAGTGATAGAAAAAACAGCAGTAGAAATAAAACAAATTTTAGGAGCTGGGGAGACAGCTTAGGGGCAGAAGTGCCTGCCTGACAAGTGCAAGATCCTAGGTTCAAGCTCTGGTACTGCATGTTATATTGGCTCCAGAATGCCAGGCACACTGTGCTAGTCCTGAAACTGCACTACATAGCGAGACCCTGTATCTAATTAAAGTAAAAGGGCGGTGGGGGGGGGGGAGCCAGACAGCTCAGCGGACTAAAGCATCTGCTTAGGAAGGCACAGGGACAGGGGTTGGATCTCCCCCATGCTGCTCTGCCCCAAGGGTGTGCTGAGAGGAAGACTGGGTGTGGTGACACACATCTGTAATCCCAGCCCTTGAGAGGCTAAAAATAGGAGGATCACTAAGAGGATAATCTGTGCAGTGAAACCCTGTACTAAAAAAAAAAAAAAAAAAAAAAAAAAAAAAAAAACATTTAAAAAAAAAAAGGCTAAATGATTTCTGAGTTTCCAGCTAGTCCTAGAGTTCTATGTTTCTACATAGTTGAATTATTTTATCATGCTGTCCTGGGGAATATGACTAACACTTCTGAAGCTACTAATTATATATCAAGCTTTAAAGTCTGTAATTGTTATCTTCACAAAATAGTATTTGATCTAAGGTATGTTCAAATCAATTTAATAAAATCATTTTGTAACAGAGAAAAAAAGGAAAGAAAAGCAAAACAAACTGGACTTTGTGCATACTGTCCATTGAAAGTATATATATAGATATTTACTATAGAAAATAATTAGCATACTAATACTTTATTATCTCACAATATACCTGCACAGGAAAGTTCTAAGTAAAATAGTGATTTCCTCACTGAGGATTGTGTGAGATGGGCAAGGCTTATAACCCCAGCACTGAAGAGGAGGCTGAGGCAAGAAGATAGAGAGGTTGAAACCAGCCTGGGCTGTGCTAAAAGTTCAAAGCCAGCCACAGACTACATTGTGAGACCCTTTCCTCCAGCTACCCAAAGATGACTCTGTGAACATATGTAATAAATGCTCCACATAGCAACATTTAAATTTTCATCTGATAGTTCCTGAATTGTTGCATCAAAATGAGCTTTTTTTAAAAAAGTATGGCATCAGTTCAATGAGATTCAGTTAACAGGTTGCTAACGCTGTGTAAATCTACTTTCATATTTATCTATTGTATATTGGTAGCTAACCATTTATAGACTGCACTGACCCCCTAAAATACACTTTGACTCGCATTATTCATATGTGCTTTATACGTACTGCCTGATTTAAAAGTTAACTCTAAAGGTAGTATTATTGTTAGACAGTTAGTTGAAGCAATCTTTTTTTTTTGTGCATTTTAGCACAGGGTCTCACTGCACAGATTGGGCTCTGTGATCCTCCTGTTTTCAGCCTCCCAAGTGCTGGGGTTACAGGCACCTGCCACCATGCTCAGTCTCATGAAGGCAATTAAGAATGCCAGAGTTTGGAGATCCAGGATCTGGGGGCTTGCAGTGTTATGGCAGCTAAATAAATAGTAATATTATAGGCAGACAAGGCCAGGCCCTCAAGGAGACAGGATGGAAGACAAGGTGGCTTGGCAACTTGGAAGAGACAGACACTCCTTCTATGGGCCAGACCTGAGGACAAAACAGGAAACACATGCAGCGACTTCCCTAGGAAGGGACATCAGGGATTGATATCGTAAATGCATGTTAGTCACGTTGAAAGAGCCCCAAAGAGTCACTAACCCAACCCCCAATAGGGAGAGACCCTGTCCCATGACCTGCTTCCTCATCTGGTCCTGGGTTTAATCTTTACCTGAGCAGTGGTGCTTGTAACCTCATTGGTTGACCATAGCTTTCTCCCACCTCATGCCCACCTAGGCGAGTTCCCATGTTCTCCACCTTAGACCTGCCTCACTGCATGGTGGACAGAAGGGGAACTTCTTTCCCCTGATAAATATTCTGCTATTATCCTCTGTTTGTTCCTAAAATTCTTTTTTGTTTTTTTGTTTTGTTTTGTTTTAGAGGACATGAACTCATCGCAGGTACCTTTCAGGTTGAGAATTTCACTCTCCTATTTCACCAGGATCACCAGGGTTGTGGAGGGAATGAAGTAGACAGTTGTTTTTTTTTTTTTTCTTGGAGACCCAGGGTGGAAGGAGAGTGAACTAAGGAGCAGTGAGAAATGGAGCCCAGTTTGGGTTAAATGAAAGAAGTCGATAAAGACATGGAGTGGAATTAAGGTGAGCGAGGGCGGACCCGTCATTCAGATCCAATAGAGGATCGGAGAAATCTGTAAGCAAAGGAAGTGGAGTCCCTAACCTGAGGACGAGCGGCCCTCAGTCGGTAAAGCTTCCTGTTGGAATATTAACTTTCTGACCTTTAAGCTGAAGATATGGAAGAAAATACTGAAAACTCTGGCATTTATTCTGTAAAGACCCTCTAACTAAATGGCCAGTAGGGGTCCTTGATGAACAACCGGGCTAATCATCCACGGGCAGGTGGAAGAGTTGCCTCCTCTGCCTTTCTTCATAGGTCCTGGAGAAGGGAGACGTGGCTTCCAACTCATCTTTGTTTCTAGGAAGTTTCACTTTAAAAGTACAATGCTGCCGGGCGTGGTGGCGCACACCTGTAATCCCAGCACTCAGGAGGCTGAGGCAGGAGGATTGGTGCGAGTTCGAGACCAGCCTGGGTTACAAAAGTGAGCTCAGGACCAGCCTCAACTGCATAGTGAGACCCTGTCTCAAAAAAACAAAAACAAAAAAAAAAAGTACAATGCTAATGTGAAGAGAATAAGATGTTTCTGTCACTTTATTTTTTTCTTGTTACTTACATACAGGCTAAGGATTTGGAAAGTATCTTTTCTGTAGTAAAGCAGATAGACAGGTTAATGGTACACTCTCTGAACTGTCTCATCAAAAAGAGCCTGCTTAGAAACTGAAGGTCAGTCAAGTTGTTCCTGTCAAAGGAAGAGAGGTGGAAGAAAAACAAGATGAGCGTGTGGGTGAGTCCCCACTCTGAGGAGTGCTGTATGACAAAAATAGAACACAATTTAAATATTTGTTACAGTAAAAGAAATATTGCCAAGAATCCCTCTCAAAATACTTCTCTCTGCTTCCCACATACTTACCTTACTGTTCTTGGCACTTTCTGCGGCAGCTTGGTAAGTCTCCCTTTATGTCATTAGTTGTGCTGTGGTAATTGTCTGGGTGTCCTAAATCAATTTAAATCACTTACTATCTGCTGAATAACACAGATGAGGACACACTGCACGTTTTTATAAGTCTGACTTTCTGTGGAATCACTCACATCATCATCATTCACTGTCTTTTTGGTTTTGTACTTTTTTTACATTTTATGTATTTGGCATAAGGTCTCACTACACATCTCGGACTCGTAGTGATCCTCCTGTTTTCAGCCACCCCAGCTCTGGCGTGCGTCACCACACCTAGACTCTGTTGCTGGCTCAGCATGCAGGACTGGGACCAGGAACATTTACTCTTCTTTATGATCCTTCATAAAGAGGCTCATGAAAGAAGACTCCTAGAACTGATTCAGAAAGTGGGGAGAAGAGAATGAAATGCAACATACTGTTTACTGTAGTAACTTTTTAAATTCAAACTTTTGCCATATATTTTGACCACCAAGTATGTACAGTTTGGACCTGGTGTGTCCTCTGAAGGGTATTGTGTGAAAGGATGCTCCCCAGTCACACTGCTGGGAAATGGTGGCAACTCTTTCATGAGGCTTAGTTGAGGTCTTAGGTCTCTTCTGCTGTCTCTCTTCGTCATTTCCTCTAGTCTACCCTATACTTCTGCCATGATCACAGGCCCTTGTCACAGCCCTTGAAGCAATGAAGCCAACGAGTCACAGACTGGGCCGAATGAGCTTCCCTTCCCTTCCCTTCTTTCTTTGTTTCTTTCTTAAGTGTCCTTGTTTCATAAAGATATGTCAAGTAATAGAAAGGTAACCAACACAGGGAAGCAGCCCTTAGCCTCCCTCACAAACCCTTCCAGTCACCCTGGCTCCATATGAAGAAGTACCTGAGGATTTCCTGTAAGGAATCCCTCACTGGTGATGGACTTTACTCTTCTTGTGTGTAGACTTTGATGTGGGAAGAGGTCTGGGAATTGTGCCGCAGGCAACCATCTTCAGGATGTTACCTCAAATTTCACATGTTCTGTCCTCTAGACAAGCCTCTTTAAAGGGCCTAAAAGTTTGCGTGAGAATGACATTGAACTTGAGAGCACCCAATCCTTACTCCAAACTATGGGGGAAAGGATATGGACAACCTTTTAGTATGTCATTCACTGGCCTAGAGCCCTTTAATGATGCCCAATTATCTTGAGGCTAATGTAAAACTCCTTAACAAGGGTAGGAGGACCCCATGTAGCCTCACACAGGCAGAAGAACGGCCCCCTCAAAGACACCTGGGTCCTAAACTCATAACAAGCTCCTGTGTGTTAGATTACAAAACCAGTGGAAAACCAAGGTTGGAATGAAGGCTGAAATTAAGATAGGGAAATTGCCCTTGATTTTCCAGATGAGCCCAAGAAAATCAGAAGCCACCACACTGCACATTCAAGAGAGGCAAAAGAAGAGAATCTGAGTGAAGCACTATGAGAAGAGCTTGCTCATGTTGTTGGTTCTGAGAATGAAGAAAACAAGGCTGTGGAAGAAATGTCTAGAAATAGAAAACCAAAGACATAAGTTCTATCCTAGAGCCCCCAAAAGGAACATAGAGCAGCCAACATCTTGACTGTAATCTAGCGAGGTCTGTGTTGGACGTTTCTTCCATACTGCCTCCTGAGCTACATCACCAGCCCCTTTTGTGTTGACTGGGTAGGACATGAACTCATGATCTTCCTGCCTTAGTCTCATTAAGTGAGGAGGGTACCTGCCTAGGGTATTTTGGACTTCTAACCTGTAGAAGTGTAGGAAGACAAAGCCGTGTTGTTTTGAGCTCCCAAGTGGAGGCAGTTCATATGAGTTAAACTCAGCTTTCAAATGGGACAGCTAGCAGCATATTGGCCCTTCCTAGCTCCGCCATCAGTTCTCAGCTTACTCAAACATCTCTTGGCACATCGCTTCCAGTATTGGGTGGGAGAATTACAAGAATTACTCAAAGTGATTCACTCCAGCATGCCTTTGCTGTCCCTCTGTAGAGCCTCAGGCAAAGGGTACCTCTATCTGGACTTGCTGTTTGTCTTTGGAATCTGGCTCTACAGGTGTGAGCTGTAGGGCCCTGGTTAGAAGGGTCCTGTGGTCAGCTGGTAATGGAGAAACTGAGCTGCACATGAAGCAATCAAAAGAAATTAGAGTTTGTTGTGTTTTCTTTTGATGTGTGCTGGGCTTGGACTGAGGGCCCTCACACTGAGCTACATCCTTCAGCCCTTTTATGTTGCTTCAAGGCAGGATCTCCCTATGTCACTAAATTGTCCAGGTGGGGATTGAACAGGCAACCTTCCTACTTTATCCTCAGAAGTATTGGGATTATAGGCATGTGCCGCTGTACCTGGCAAGAGTATGGTTTTTGTTTGTTTGTTTGTTTTTTGTTTTTTAATAACAGCTTACAGCTGCAAAAAGATCTGAGCACAAGGACAGGACGAGGGCACATCAGTGGCAAAGGCTTTCAGTCACTCTTCATGATGGTGTCTTGGCTGGGACTGGTCTTCCCAAGACAAAAGAGTTCAATTCTGAACCCACTCCCTATCCACTCTTCCCAGGGGGACCCTCAGAGACTTATGTTCTCAAAAGCAGGGTGGTCACAGCCACTTTGTGGTAGAGTCTGTTCCCCTTTCAAAGAGAAACTAGAAATATGTGACCCAATCTCAGAGACCTATAGAAGATGGTTGTTTGTCATACACAGGAAGTGAACACCAAGAGATGGTTTATTTTCAATTAAAGTAATAATAGAGATCACTTCATGCCGTTGATTGAGAAGTGTGGTCTTAGTTAACTGCTTTCATGTGCTTTCTGTTCACATCAGATCTGACTGTTGAATAGCATCATGGAAGCTCCTCTGCCCTCCTGGTAGGTCTCTTCCCTAAAGCATTTACGAAAACATGCTACGGTGACACACGCACATCAGTGTTTACAGTAGCACTGCTCATAATAGCCAAATCCTGGAAGTATCTTTTATGCTCACCAACAGAAGATTGCATGAAGAAAAAGTGGCATCTATATGTAATGGCATACTACTCCTCTATGAAGAATGACAATGTTTTGAATTTTGGTTTCATTGTTATGTTTATCTTTTATTATCTTTTTAAATTTTTCAAAAAGGATAAATTTAAGACATTGTTAGGAAACCCTACCATCAATCCTAATGTTAACCATAACTCTAATCTGGAAAATAAAATGTTGAGTGAACTCACCCAAAGCTTAGATACCATATGGTTTCTCTCATTTCAGTGAGTCAAAGTGCTAACAAAAGGAACGACTAAGCATGGGTAGGAAGGTGCAAGAGGAAGGGCTGTGGCAGACTTCTCCCCCTGTCCCCAGACCCAAGTGACACTGTGTTCACTTAGGAACAGTACAGGCTGTAATGAGGGGGCCTCCCTAAATTTGCTTTCAATTTAAATGATAAATCTGGCCAAGGCTGTGTGCATACGTACATATTTTCCTGAAATCAGGGAGCTAGTTTATTATCAACATTTATGGCTGAGCTTAGACAGATGAACTAGGATACCATAGGGCTAAGATGATGTAGCATCTCCACCAAGGCCTACATGACTCCAAAGGCAAATTCCTTCCCAGGATTGGAACAAAGCAGGTTACTTATTAACCATAACCTAAATCTGGCTCTTCCTGTCCTTTCCCCGTGAACGCGTTGCCCCCTCCAGTACAAGCCTTGCCAGCCTCACCACTTCTCTGGCAGGTCCAGCAGCAACCCGCTCACCGTTTTCCTCAGTGAATAGATACCAAGGTTCTGGGTGCTTCATGGCCTTTTGTTCCTTGAGAAAAACTGGTCACGCCAGATCTTGCTGCACCCTTAGTTTGTCTCACTATGTGTGGTGGATCTGGGCAGGAGGTAGGAGTCTGCTGCTGTGGCCTCTGAGAATGGATCTCTTGCAGTAGGAAAGCAATCCAAGGAAACAAGGGTGAGGGGTAAGGAGAAAGGGAAGCAGAAATGATAATAAAGAAAATAACCTGCCCTTGACCACCCAGCATAAAGCTTAAACATGACGCATAAAACCTAAGGGTAGCATAGTATGCTGCGCTGTAAAGGCTCAAATCAACAGCTTCCAACATTGCCAATTTTGCCAGTAACACACTACAATCATAAAACATTTGGCTAGGTATACAACTACCTTCTCTTAGACCAAAGAGAAGAAATCTATCCAATAACCATTAGAAAATTTATCATATCTACACCCTGTGCCCTCTATAACTATAACAAGGGCAACTATATGCATTGTATCAATTATTGTGAATGTTCCACTACCATGTTTTGAAACTGTCACATTGTAATTTCTTATTAAATGTAATAATAAAAAAGAGAATAAAAGAAAGCAAACCTCACAAAATAAAAATAAATAAAAAATAAAGCCAGTTGCTTTTCTTATAAAAAATAAAAACGACATAATAATAAAGATATGCCACACAGAGGACAATAAACCCAATTAATGTAAACATTATAGGCCATAGCAGAAGGTAAGATGAATAATAGCCGAAGTGAAGAGTGGGAGAGGGGAAACGGAGGAGGCAGGAGGGCAGGAGGAAGAAGGGCATTATATATAAAAAAAAAAAAAAGAAACACACTGTAGTATACACTGTACGCATTCCCCAAGGCAACTGTAAACTACATGATTTGATAACGTATACAAATATAATAAATGCTAAAAACACTTAAGTATATTCCAAGCTGAGAGGTCTCTATTGAGAGGACTTAATGACAATGTTTCTTTTTGGTGTAATAAATTACAAATTTAAACATTTAGTGTACTTTTTGGTCACATTTTGTTGTCAGAGTTTATGAAGTGAAAGATTTAATACAGGATACAAAATTTATAGGATTAGTTTATAATATCACTCAGAGAGTCAAATGTGAGTGTGGGAAATCCATGCACAAACTAGAGACCCAAAGAATTCAGCTGAGGGCCTGGGTCCCACAGCGATGCCCTGCATGAGTCCAGCTGAAGAGCCAGAGCCCATGGCGGTGTCCTCCATGAGATCAGCTGGAGGCCTAGACAATGTCTCCTGCAAGTCTGTGTCAAGGATCTGCACTGGGAGGGCCCCAAGGTCAGTGGTGGAAGCTAGAAAGTCTGCACCAACAGGGTGGAGGGTCAGTGTCAGCAGGCTGAGGGATCTGCACTGAAGCCAGGAAGTGATGTTCAGTGTAAATACCAGAGCTCTCCTGAAGAGAACCGTGGCCATCCTCAGTGACAGCAAGGTCCTGAGTTCTACCCCTGAGGATAACAACTGACTTTGTATCAGTAAAACCAGCAGCACCAGCTTCTCCAGGAGAATCAGCAGCACCCATCTGCCCCTCCATGTCTCCTCGAAATGCTGTTGGCAACAATCCTCAGGTCAGCGTCCCACATGCTGACTCAGCTTAGCTGGGTGTTACAAGTTGACCATTAGTTAAACCAATACACATTTCATAGTTTAAATTTTTTTAAGGGTTTGCATTCTAAAATTTAACCTCTGTCGTGGGATATTAACAGGGTGGAAACTTAATCTGACTATGATATTTTGTTTGGGGCTACGAGGAATGATTAGGGTTAGATAATATCATGGCTTCTATCTAGTTGTTCCTCCAAAGCCTCATGCAATCATGCGGTGGGCTTCTAGAGTTTGACCCAACGTTGGGATTATGGGTATGAGCACTGCTGGGATTATGGGTATGAGGGCTACACCCAGGCTGGGGCAGATAGCTTGACTGCTATACAAGGAAGAGAGAGAGACTTGCTAACACAGCAGCTGCGTCTCCCTTTTTGTTCTTGCTGTTTTCTGCCACTACGAATTGCTGTTGTCTGTCCTGTATCATGCTGCTTTGGAGCCAGCTGATTATGGACTGAAACCTTTCCTTCATTAATTTTGATTGCTGGGTATTTTGTCCCAGCAATGAGAGAAAAGTAACTGAGGCAGGTAAGCTCAGAGTGGACGGGGTTCCATGATTAAATTGTACTCTTTTTATAAGACAGACACTAACAGACATACACATAAGTTCTTCCTGTCTCATACCCTGCATCACCTTGGGACTTTGTCAGCAAGAAGGCTGTGATCAAGTGCAGCCCTTCACTACTGGGGTCTCAGAACTAAAAACCAAAATAAGTCTTTAAAATCCAAGCAAGTTAAAAATGGCTTGGAGGTGGCGCTCGACACATGACATGTGCCATCTCTTCTCACCCTTTCCTCTCTGAGAATCATCAGACTTAACATTTTCCACACAAATGTATAGTGAGCTCATATTTGAGCCTTCTTCTTTTACAAGGGGGGCATTGATGTGGGTCACATTGCATGAATGAAGTAAGGGTAAAGGAGAACCTTGGAAAACAGGAAGGCAGAGTATTTTTTAAAAGTTTTCCAAAGGCTGGTGTAGCTTTCTCACACAGCATTTTACCTGCAGTCTTCTTACAGTTTGTACTGAATAGCTGGCCATTGTGGTTTTCCGGACATGTGACCTGAGCTTCCAGTTCAGTCATCTCAGCATCGTTCATAGGTGAGTAAAGTGCAAGCCAGGCATCATGGAGATACAGCTGAGATCCCAGCTACTTGGAAAACTGAGGCAACAAGAGGAAAGACTGAGTCCAGCCTACATAACTCAGTGAGACCCTTCTAAGAAAGTAAAAAAGGGCCAGAGATGTAGTTCAGCAAGAGAGTGCTTGCCTAGCATGTACAAGGACCTGGGTTTTATGCTCACTAAGAAAAAAACAGATAGAATAACTCTACATGACCAAGACTTGATGAATAATGGGCAGTTTCCCTAACTTTTGACCCCAGTTTCAACTTTAGAACAACTAGAGAAAACCAAGTGTGCACCCTTGAACACCACAGAGTGACTCGGCCAGTCAGCCACCTGCAGTTTTGTGATGCTGTTATCTTCCTATCACAACATGCCTAAAGCCACCCCGGTTCTTTTGCTTGTCGTTTTGTCTGTGCAAAGCATGAGAAAACAGGCATTGCCTATATGATCTTACCACTGAAGAGAGCTAAGGTGTGTTGCCTCTACTCTCCTGGTCCTCAGCACCCACCATGTGGCATCCCATTGTTGGCAACCCCAAGGGTGGAAAGGACAGACAGTGAAGTCCTACATAGGTCTGTGTCCCATTTTCATCCCCAAATCTATACATCATGTTTGATGAGTCAGTAAAGAGTTGATTGAGTTTGGCTTAGTAGACTGAAGCGTGGGAGCTATTTGTGAAACTCCAACAAATCGTGAACAATTCAGGATGACCTGTGATCAGGATGAAAATTACTGTAGCTTCTTTGTCTGAGTGAAGAGGAAAGATAATTGGTTTGAAATAGGATTTGCCCACATCTGCCCCTCTGCCCACCTCTTTTGCTTCTGGGGCTTCTGTGAGTCACGGCTTTGGTAGTGGGCAGAGCTGGTAGGCAGGAGCAGAGGCTGAGGATCTTAGGGTAGGTTGGGAGCACCTGTCAGAGCTTGAACTCAAATTCATTGGTTCTAATTTCCTGGGCAGACATCCGAAAGCCAAGCTGTTGGGTGAAGGAAACATGCCAACTTTGTGGAGGCACAGTTTTCCTGTTATTCATCAATTGCATTGTCCAAGGTAAGTCAGGGTCCTGCTCAACTACAAGCTGACTTACTCCCCTACTCTAACTCTAACCCTAACCCCAAGCCCCCTCCCTTGGGAGTCTAGCTTGTTGACAGAGCACTTGCTTTGCTGTGCAGGACCCTGGGTTGTATTCCCAGCATCACAAAAAGAAGAAGAGAAGCCTGTAATGTTCATTACTAATATACTTTAAAGAAATTTCCATTGGTGGATGGTTGGCCTCACAGTGCAGACATGTAGAGAACAGCGGTAGAGGACACCCCCCCCTGGGGGGGGACTCAGAAGCTGGTGATCCAGCTACCGTGCTCAGACACTTGTACACAGGGCTGTAATTTCAAAGCATGCACTGTGAGTATACACTGATTTCATGAACAATTCTCAAGCCCATTAAATCAAATATAAATAGGTTTCTGATTGTTCAGTGGGAATTAATTATGGGCACATGATGATGTTCTAAAAGGCTGCCATTGCCAGTGTCTTAGCTACCGACTATGTCTGATGTTGAATAGCCTGAAGTGCCTTTTACAGGTGAGCCATCCATCTGCCAGTCTTTCTAGTGGTTAGAGTATGCTTCTCATCGTGTCTGGGTAACGACTGAGGGTCATCCGCCAAATAGCCTGCTATGAGCCCCAGGCCAGTCTCTAGTTGGCCACAGTGGACATTTTCTCTGACCACTTTTTTTTTACGGCATTAGAGATGGAACCCAGGGCCTCACATAGGCCAGGCAAACACCCTACCGCTGAGCTACATGCCCAGATTTTTGCATTTTTCATTTTGAGTCAAGATCTTACCGATTTGCCCAGGGTGGCCTCAAACTTTTAATCCTCCTGCCTCAGTCTCCTGAGCTGCTAGGATTTTAGGTATCACTCTACCCAGTTTTCTCTTCCCACTTCATTCTCCACAGGTCATAAAGAGCCTAGTAAGTATATCTTGGTAGATGATGGCCTTTGGAATTGTGTTGTACAAATACATGTACATAAGCATGTGTACATGTGTACATGTGTACATAAGCCTAAGAACACTGGCACAAGTTAATAGACATCAAGATTTCAGTGCAAAGATTATCTAACAAGAGAATACTCTTACAAAGCAAGTACACAGCGGTACCACTTTCACCTCCCATTCCCTGTTCTCAGTAATTTGAAAGTTTAGTTTAGAAGTAACTCTTTTGTTGCCAGAGTTGTAGCTCAGTAGGAAGGAAAGAGGTTGGAATGTCACTGAATGTTAGAGTGCTTATCTAGCATGAACAAAGCACTGTGTTCAATTTCCAGTAGTGACTACTGAGAACAGGCAGTCAGAGACAGACAGAGAGAGAAGAAAGAGAAGGAGGAAGAGGAGGAGCAAGCGAGAGAGAAAGAGAGAGACAGAGAGAGAGAGAGAGAGAGAGAGAGAGAGAGAGAGAGAGAGAGAGAGAGAGAGAGAGAACAGAGGGCAGGGGAGGAGGGGGAGGGAAGAACAAAGGCTGGTATGTTTCTTACCTTACATCTCTTCTGCCTGAAGTTCAGATGTTGATTTTGGTAAGGTATGTTTCTCCAACCCTCAGGTGAATGAAGGAGAATTTTCATGTTTAATGTTCTGCTCGTAGGTGGATCATAAAGGCAATATAAGCTAAAAAGGCTATTTGATTTCTTAAAAACATAGAACAACCACTTCCCACTCCATAAAGTCCAAAGTATGCTAATTTAATCTTGCAGTTCATTAGTTTATTTATTGCCTGAAATCTAAAACAGATGCAAGACAACTGGCTACAAACATGTCATTTTGTGCAGCCTTTGCACCCCAAGACTCATCCGTTGGACTCCATTTGCAATTATTTCTGCTAACTTAGAGAAAAGTGTCTGTGCTTATTATCTTGTCAGCACTGTCATTGTCTACCACTCTAATTTCTCCTCACAAGACTCCTCGTTTCTTGTGGAGAGTGGATGATGTTTTTATAGGAGGGAAATGCCAGCTCCGGGTTGGCAGTGTAGACCAACTTGTGTTCCCCAAGACAGCCGCTAGGGGGAAGCACATACACGGTCAGGTCCAAGTTTTTGCCCAAGACTGCTTAAAAACGTGAAGTCTTGTGAAACAATACTTTGGCCATGAACATGAAGGTCCAGAAAACCAGAACATTTGGGAAAATAGAGACCATTGAGAAGAAGAACAGAAACTTTTTTTTTCCCTTTAAAAGACCATTGAGATGCATCATGAACAGACTGTGGGAAGAATGGAGGTGAGATCTGTAACTCACCTCAGGAGGCAAGGCAGCGGAGGTCCGGAACATCTTGGGCTTGTAATAGGAAATGCTCCCCAGCCAGTATTCTTCAGCTTCTTAGTTGCGCAGGTAATGCTTCCTTTTCTAGTTGCTCCTGCATCTTAGAAAAGGCTGGTCTCTGTGATGCATAGCTTGTTACCATGATGCAGATTGAATAAACCAATCCCCAACTGACACGCCATTCTGCCTCTGTGCTTCCTGCTTGCTTAGCCCATCTGAGCCCTAGACCACCAGAGAGCAGGGCCTGATGTTCTGGGAGTGGCCCCAGTCAGTGCCTGTGGGGGCAAATAAATCTGTGTCCAAATCCTGGGGTATTGTTTCAGCGTTTCTGCCTGCCACCATTGCAGGTTCACTGTGTCCAAACAACCTCTGCAGGATGTGGACAGCCTTTTATTCCCTACGTTCCATAGAGTAGTTGTTCTCTTGTAAGGATTGATAATTGGTATTGGATACTCGAGAAGGCAGGTATACTGCGTGGATGTCTGACACTTAGAAGGGAAGGAAGGTAGAAGAGATGACCTAGAGCTTACAGCCAGGCCTCAAAGGCATCTGGATAAGACAATCTAAGGAAGGAAGGATTCAGAGTTACATCCACACAAGCGAATGGGATAGGAAGATTACATAAGATTTAACTTTGCAAAGAAAAAAAAAAAGATTTAACTTTGCAAACTGACAAACTGTGTCAAACATGGTGTACAAGGGTTACTGAGGAACTGAGCCCCTCAGAGCCCAGTGAGGTCAGGCCTGGTCTCATGCTAGACCCCCTAGCGTGTGTGATCATTTTAGTCATGTCATATGTGGAGGCATTGAGAAAAAATGCTGTTCTAACCAACTCTTCTCTCATGTCAAGTTGCAGACAAAGTGACTTAGGTCCAAGAAGCAAATTCTACTCCTGTCCATGAGGCCTTAAGTTTGTGGTTGGGAAGACTCTCCAAGGGGCTCAGAGATCAGATAGGGAGTCTGGGAAACAAGAGGTAAGAATTCAGGGAGTGGCTTCAGAAAGGGACATGACCCACCTCTGCTCTCTCCCGTGGCTCAAGCTACCACTCTAGGCTTTTACCAAAGTAGGTCAGAAAGCAGGGGTGGCTCCACCATGGTGTGTGGAGGAACCAAGCAGTCGTGCGTGGTTTAGTGTGAGAGCTGGAGACGCCAAGTTGGTAAGGAGGTGACGCATTTAAAGCCAGTGCCGGGCATTTGTTCTCCTCTGAGGTAGTGTGAGGGGTTTCCCATGCCGTCATACTCAGAGCCTTCCATCTCCAACATCCACCCAGTCATTTCAGTGGTTCTTCAAAAGTACAGCCGAGATGAGGACTCGGATGCAAATGTCCTGGGGAGGGCATCTCAGGAAACAGAAGCAAGGGAGCAGGCGCAGTAAGGTAGAGAATGAGGGGCGTGCTACAGAGCTGCTGTGACACCTGGGCTCAGCAGGGCAGGGACCTCCTGTGAGGCGTGTGGAATCCACCTCATTTGTGCACCTCAGGGCGTGAGGCCAGAGCATTTCTCCATTGTTTTACCTCATTGGGTGGGAGTTGTTCCCAGTGGTCTTAAATGTCACAGTTCAGAATTGTGTATACATGAGGTTGCTCTGGAATAAAAAGCAAACATACATGGCGTGTGTGTGTGTGTGTGTGTGTGTGTGTGTGAAGTGAGGGTCTCTGAGCTCATAGAGAGCTGAATGCTATTTTGGGGACTATGATGCAGCCACCAGAGTGCCAAACAAGGCTAAGTACTAGCACTGATCCTCAAAGCAGGAGTCCCCAGCATCCAGCATGGCAGCGCCACACAACCTGGGAACTTGGTAGACCTGTAGACAAAATATATATAATATATATTTAGTGCAGGGCCTACAGGGTCTCACTGCACAGGTCACACTCCTAGAGGTCCTCCTGTTCCCAGCCTCCCCAGCACTGGGCTTAGAGGTGCATGCCACCACACCCAGGCTCAATCACCATCTCAGGGGCCAGGGGAAGTGGTGAAGGCTGGCACAGTAGGCCAGGGATCGAACACCCAGCCCCTAGCACTTGCCTAAGAAGGTGCTTTAGTCCACTGAGCTATCTTACCGGCCCTAGACCTGTAAAAATTTGGTGTTAAACCAGAAATCCTGAAACTGGAGGTCAGTGATATCCTAATGTCTTTTCCTTCTTGGCCTCTATTCCCAGACAAGCCCTACAAAGGACCTTCACTCTGGATTTTTCCAGATTACTGCTATATTCGTTTTACCATTTCCAAAGGTTTTTTTTTTTTTTAAGAATTATATAGTATTGTCTTGCACACCACCACCCAGCAGCTGCCAGAATGCCAAACTGGAGAGGAGGCAAGAAATGTGGGGTGTGCCAGAAGACAGTTTTCTTTGCTGAAGAGGTCCACTGAAAGGGCAACAGCCTCCATAAGCCCTGGTTCCTGTGCGTGGTCTGCAAGAAGAATCTGGACAGCTCTGCTGTGGCTGTGCATGGAGAGGAGCTTTACTGCAAATCCTGCTATGGAGAGAAGTATGGGCCAAAAGTCTATGGCTACAGGCAGGGCACAGGCACGCTGAGTACTGACAAGGGAGAGTCCCTGGGCATCAAGCACGAGGAAGCCCCTGGCCTCAGGCCCACCACTAATCCCAATGGGTCCAAGTTTGCCCAGAAGATCGGAGGCTCTGAGCACTGCCCCCGATGTAGCCAGGCTGTCTGTGCTGCAAAGAGGGTGATCAGGGCTGGAAAGTCTTGGCATAAATCTTGCTTCCGGTGTGCCAAGTGGGCAAAGGCCTTGAGTCAACCATGCTGGCAGACAAGGATGCTGAAATTTACTGCAAAGGATGCTATGCTGACAACTCCCAGCCCAAGGGCTTTGGCTCTGTACAAGGAGCTGGGGCCTTGGTCCACTCTGAGCGAGACTGCCCACCGCTGCTGCTGCACCCGCCCTTTCCTGCACTTTCCAGCGCCATTTCCTTCCCAGATGCCATGGAGACCACCAGGATTCTCTCACTCAGCCCTGCCGCGCATCACTAATGACTTGAACTTGGGCATCTGGCTCCCTGTGGTCTGGGATCTGCCTGAGCTCCTGTCCCACTAAGGAGCATCGCCTGCCTGGCGTCTAACACCATCATCAATTGGAGACACCAGTCTCTGTAGTGTTAAGTGGAACTAGGGCCTCCCCCCCACCACCTCACCCTGCAGATCCTGGCCTCTTCCATGTTGTCAATAGGACTCCTGAGCCCCCATGTTGAAGTCCGCAGAACAGACAGCAGTGACCAGCAGGGGAGTGGGAGGCAGGGTCAGTATGGGAGGAGGGGATGTTTTGGTTTATTGGATCCCAGAGACTCTACTCTCTGAAAGGGAGTGGGCTCCTTGGGGATCCTCACAAGGAGCCTAAGGAGTCCCTTCTCAGAAGCCACAAGACCACTGGCCACAGCTAGGAGCCTCTCGCTGCTCTAGGCCTCTTGCCTTTGAGTCACTGTGGAGCTGGTGTCCTCCCACTTGAGACTAGAGAACAGTGCAAGTGTGGGGACCCCAAAGCCGGGAGGTTGCCTCACTGCAGTCATCTAGTTCCCGGTTGGATGAGGGAGATCACCTGAAGCACCTCCAAGCCCATCTGCATCTGTCAGTGGTCCAAAGCCTAAGGTGGTTAGCCTTGGCCCTAACGTTGGGCCTGAAGCTGCAGGGAGTGCAGCCCAGATCAGGCCCTCTGCTCCAGCCACGCCTGATGATTATCTTCAGAGGTGGAGGGAGGCACACTTATCGTTCACCTTCTAATGCCCCAGCTACCCCAAGCTTCTCTGGGAGCCTTCTCTAGACACAAAGCCCCCTTCTTTATAGGACCCTGGTCAGGAGCAACAAGAGGAAGGAGGAGGGGCCTGCTCTCTATTCTCCCAGTGGCTGAAAGGACAGCACTGTAGCTGTCAACCAAAAGGGCCGTGGGCACAGGCTGATTTCTCATCTGGTCAAGCTGTTTAGAACTGAAAAAAAAAAAAAAAAAAAAAAAAAAAAAAAAAAAAAAAAAAAAAAAAAAAAAAAAAAAAAAAAAAAAAAGATGAGATAGTATGTACTATTTCCTGGAAAGCTTATTACACTCACGACCAAATCTGGAGATTCTTCCATGTTGTCTCCTGCATAAGCAGTTCATTCCTTTTTATTACTGGGGATGTAGAATTCTATATAACTATATCTCAGTGTGTTCATCTATTCCTCCATCGTTCCACACCAGAGTAACTCTTTGCTATTATGAATAAAACTATTATACTCTTTCATAAGACTTTTGGACGTGTATCATGTCTTTTAGAGGCCACTGCCTATGGAACACAGTACAGGGCTCTATCCCCAACTCCCATGGCTGCATTTTTTTTTTTTTTTTTTTTTTTTGGTCTTTTTGAGACAGGGTCTTCCTATGCAGTTCAGGCTGGCCTTTATGTCACTTTTGTAGTCCAGGCTGGTCTTGAACTTGCACTGATCCCCGTCTCCTGCCTCAGTATCCCAAGTGCTGGGATTGCAGGCATGTGCCACCATACCCGGCTGGCACAGTGTTGCTTTCTACGGAAGTCACGTCAGTGTATTCTCTCTCAAGCTTCAGAGTGTGCATCACAGCCCTCTTGTGCTTTGGAATACCAGACCACTCCAGCACCACGCTTGAAGACCAATTGAAAGAGCAGTCACTGACAAAAATGCAGGCAACACAGCACTGCATAGACTTTGACAAGGGCACTTATTTATAGTATGAGAATGACAAAGACAGAATACCACAGTGCTGAAATTCAGAACTCAGCTCAAGTATGATGTAAGGCCACTTGACATTTTCACCGCTCCACACATCTGAAGGTTACTTTAGGACCACAAACACATTTTAGTAAGGTTATAAATTTGCAACCATGGAATCTGCAAATGAGAATCTGTTGTATTTGAACTTAGAACATGATACATAAGGTATTTATAGCCAAGGCTCCACTCTTTTTGTATCCATTCCACTGAGAGAAAGGTGTGATCTATGTTCTCCCCCTTGAGTCTGGGAAGATTTGTAAATGATTTACTTTTAACCACTAAGCTCATGTATGATATTCTCCCTAGTGTAAGAACCTCAAAGCATAAATAAAATCTGAAAGGTACAATAGATACTGCGCAGGGGAAAGGATCTGTTCAAAGGAAGGAGCAACTGGGATGAGGGAAAGAGGAAGGAAGGAAGAAAGGGAGGGAAGAAGGAAGGAAGGAAGGAAGGAAGGGAGGGAGGGAGGAAGGAAGGAAGGAAGGGAGGAAGGAGGAGGGAGGAAGGGAAAAACAAATGTTTATGTACACATATAGGACAGCTAGGATAATTTTTCTTTTTCTTAATGTTTTCTCTTTTTTTAAAGAATTTTTAATTTTATTTATTTATTTTTTTTTTCTTGTTTCAGAACCATTGTTTGTTTATTTATTTATTTTTATGGCCGGCTCAGCCTGCCCCGAGGGCAGGGCTGGCGCAGCATGTGGTGCCGGGGATTGAACCGCCATCCCTGAAGCCGCCCAAGCTTTCCCAAGCAGGTGCTTGAGACCACTGAGCCATCCTGCCGGGCCCCTAGGATAATTTTTCTGTTCAATTTTGCCAGTCTATTGAAAGAAGAAGATACTGCTTAAGTTTTTTCCCTTTCTCCTTTTTAATTTTTTATAACCTTTGGGACCAATTTTGTGTGCTCATATCTGATAATCTGAACAACTACTGAAGACAACAATATGCATTATGGCAAACACTGTTGGGTTTTTATTAACTTGTTTAGTACATTCTGTATCATTTCTATTTTTTCTTTTGACATTTTATGCTCTTAAAAAATGAAACCAAAGGTAGCTTTAAAAATTAAAATAAACATAGGCTCTTGCTCTGTAGTTCATGCTTGCCTTGAACTTTTGATTCTTCTGCCTCGGCCTCCTGACTGCTTTGGCCAGGCTACAATAATCGGTGATTTCTTAGGCTAGGCCATGAAAAGGACAGTAGCGCCTATCTGATTCTTTTGTTCTACAAGAGCACCCGTTCTTATTGTTGTACACACCTGTCCTTGTGCACCTCATTTTTAAGAAATTCCTCTTAGAACACAGAGGAAGTTCTGCCAAAACCCCAAGTGCCATAGAGAAGCCACACAGCAATGCAGTCCGCAGACTCAGCCCTGCCTTGCCTTCGTGCTGTACCACCGTAGGCACCAGATCCCATGAGCAACGGAAACTGCAAATGAGTATAGAGCCCAACAGCTCAAGCAACCTAGTTGAGTCTCCCCAGCTGAAAACCAGACATTGGCAAAGACAGGAAGTTGGTCATTGACAAAGAATGTAAGATAGATGTTGAAGACCATTGCAACTGGGGACAGAACCCAGTGTAATCTGAGCTCGCCTCTGATTGGTGCAGATCTCATTGGACAGTTTAGAGAGAAAATGAGGGAGCAGGGAGGGAGACAAGCAGGGACTTGAGTGTAGGCAGGCAAAGAATGACCGAATAGTTGGAGGACTGGTCAATGTGTATAGGTTATCTGTGCCTTCTGCCTGGAATTTATAAAAATAAGGCTTCTACCCTCCCAAACAGACTGGGAAACAAGGGCTTTGTTTTTTCTGATGATTACTTTTCAGGTTAACAGCTTTCAGTCCCTGACAAATACACTCCTGATTTATGTATGTATCTGTGTATGCATGTATGTATGTATATATGTATGTATGTATGTACATATCTATCTATCTATCTATCTATCTATCTATCTATCTATCTATCTATCTATCATCTACCCCTGTTTCAAAGAGACATAGAAAGGATTTCCAATGCAATTTTTAAATAAATGCTCTAAAAATAGGGTGATCAGAAAGCCATGTGTGTGTGTGTGCGGGAATGAACAGTAAATACTGTGGTAATCAAGAGATTTTACAGACAAGGCCTTCGTGGGAAGAAGGAGGGTTGGGTTGTCCCAGCGACTCTATTAAACTGTTAGACAGAATGATATGGCTTGGTCGGGTTTCCTAGCCTGGATGGAGCTGTATTCAATGAGAGTTTTTGCAGTCCTTAGCATTATGGGGCAGAGAGCAGCCATTCCTCTGCGCTCTGGCTCAATCTCGGCTCCACAAAACTGTGCGCTCATAGTAAAATGGAGGCTGCTCATGCAACATTAAGTTTGGGCTTTGCTTGGGATGCAGCATCAGTTGCTGGAATACTGCAGCTTCCTCCCTTTCTCCTGTCTTTGGACCCTTTCTTTTCATTCTGAAGACTGAGCCAGGGGGCTTCCTCTGAGCTACATCTTCAGGTCCTCTGATTTTTATTGTGAGACAAAATCTTGTTAAGTTACCCATGTGTCAGGAGGGGATGGAACTTGTGATCCTGGTCTGTCAACACCTTAGATTGTTGGAATTACAAACATGTGACATCCTGCTTCTAACCCATCTTCTCTTTTTCCTTTTTTTTTTTTTTTCTCACAGTACTGGGAATTGAACCCAGGGCCTTCACACTGAATTATACCCCAGCTTGCCCAAGTTAGTCTTGAACTTGCAGTGCTCCTGCCTCAGCCTCCCAGAGTGATAGTATTACAGGAATGCACCATCATGCCCAGCAGGGACAGTGTAGTCCTGCTGATCATGTAGGAGTGTTCCTTATTATCCTATGACTAACTGGCCAGTGGAGAAAAGCCAGCATGTACGCGTGCCTTGAAGGAACCCCTTTGGAGTCGGAACACTCAGCAGATGGATATGAATTGAAACTACGTTACCTCTATTTTACTTGACATTGCCCACGACAAATCACCCTCTACTGAAACTTTGCCCATTAATGCAGGAAGTTGGATTAGCTAATAATAACTACACATGTGAGGGATTTGTAGTGAGAACCTGAGTAGGAGAGGAGAATCACAGGGTTCTTTTCTGTGGTGACTGGAGTCTAAGAAATCATCATTATGTCACAAAGTGTCAGCAGATCAGACCTCAAAGGACTGTTTTTTGAGGTTTCGGCCAGGCATTCCCACCTATGAACACCAGGGAGGAGGAGACAGCCATGAGCTTTGGTCTGAGTGGTCTCTATGATTGAGGAAATGCCATTGAAATTTTTTATCTTGGAAACTTATATACCACACTCCACAATTTGTATTGAACTTAAATATGGCTTCTCTTCTCACAAGCACTAGATCAAACAAAAAATTTAAAATCTGTAATCTGTTTTTCCTGTGACTTTAACATTGCTTGGACACTTGGCTATCACCTAGCACCTTGCTTCCTGGGGAGAGTAACTCATGTCTCTGTTTGTTCACCTTCCCTCGTAGTCACTCCATGCCAAGTGTGACACTAAGAACTGCAGGTATAACGATGAATAAAAGATGACACTAGGCACCAGGGAGCTGGTTTTCCATGCAGAAAGACAGAAATATAAGTAATTCATGATGACTCAAGACCTGCTTCAAAGCTGTAGCCTGTTGGTAGTAGAGTAGGCCTATAGTTATCTGTCTCTAGTTCTGGGTGACTTTTCTCCACCCTACCACTTCTTAAAGCAAAAAAGCATTGGCACTAGTCTTTTAGTAAACTGGGATCCTTGCATGAATGGGTATTTCGCAAGGCACAAGGGTGCATTCTGCTTCCAAATGTTCCCATAATGGCTCTTGAGGGTTGTTTTAATATTTCTGGTATTAATTTTTCATCATAGGTTATAACGGTTATCTTAGATTGGGTTGAAATGGCTTATGAAGTCCAGCTTCTAAAATAACCTCCCATCGCTCAGAAGCTGAAAGCTCATCCCTTGTTCCTCCGAGCTTCTTAACTTGACATCAGTTAATTTAATAACACATTTTTAAAGCACATACTATGTTGCAGTCAGGAGGCTAAACTCAGAAATAGAAATACAAAGCAATGTTCCCTTTCGTCAGAGGACTAGACTCAGAAGAGCAGCATTTAGCTAAAAATGCTTTCAGTAGGGCTTTCTGCTTTTGCTTCTAAGCCTTTTTCAGTAAGAAAAATTTTAAACAATCACATCATAGTTTAGAGTTCGTGAGAAGGAGCCACTTTTAGACAATCCATTGTGTCTCCCATCCCTTCTTATTATGCTAATCCTACTTTCCTCCCATACATGCAAAAAGACTCCATTTCCAGCGTAGATAGTATTGGGGTATTAGTTAAAATTCAGGATTTTCCTGGCTCTGGTCCTTGTTCTCAGTGAATTTCAGTCCAATGAAATGCTCTCGGGTAGTTCTAGGTGCCATCAGAGAATGTGGGCCACGGACCTGCTTTCTTCACAGTATGCATGTGGGTATATGGGGTTTCCCTCATCCATGAATACCCCAAGAGTGTCCATGCTGGAGGAGTCACCATGACGGCTAGCATTGGTGCCGGAGTGCTGCCAGTGGGTGATACTTGGTATCAGACTTAAGCTGAATTGCTCTGCCTGTTTGGGATCCCTTGATAGTACCTCAGCCCAGGCACCATTTCCTATCAGTGCAGGGACTGCCGGAGCCAGCACCAGCGACTCTTAGACACGACAGTTATCTCATGGAGTAAGGGATGTCTTAAAGTATTTGGTTGTTACAGGGTCTCACTATGCAGCTTGGACTCATAGTGATCCTTCTGTTTTCATCCTCCCCAGTGCTGGGTTACTTTTGTACACCATTACACCTCGACTCTGGCCAGATCAACCCACCTTGGGAGCAGGGCTGGCATGGCATGTGGTGCCAGGGATTGAACCATGGTCCCTGCGCAAACCTAAGTTTGCCTGAGCAGGCACTTTACTTTACTGAGCTATCTTACACTTGTCATATTATTTAAAATTACAGTTTCCAAAAATGCTAATGAAAGAGGACTTCCAAAACTACTTCAGCAAGAGGCATGAACAATAGCATTAAGTGTTAGAAGGGAGAGAAAGGATCTTAAGAATTCAAAGCAACTTTTATTTTTTTAGCACTTTTTAAAAATTAAAAAAATGTAATATTCATTGTATGTGTTCCATATTTGATCATGTCTTATACTTCTCTCCCACAAATGCAAAAGGATCCAACTTTCCAGGTAATTAGTATTTATATATTTCTTTAGGCTCTATATATTCCTGTCATATGCTAATATTGGTGAAGATTTGCTGGTAGTGAGATGTAGTTTAGGTTAAAGGTTAGAATGACCTGTTTCACTCTCCCTCCCTATTCTCTGCTCAGACAGCCTGCACCTGCGGCTGTTCTCCCTGCAGTGGGGGATGGAGATGCAAAGGAGGGAACCCTTTGCCATTTATACCCAAACCATGCTCTCAAACCAGCATCACTGCTGGCTGGTATTTTGTTCTGGCTGGTTATGTCTATGCTACTTGATTGAAAACCTCAAATGCAGGAGGCTGATGGGTCCAATCCTTTAGTATATCACTTTTCAGTGTTTCTTTGGCTTCTGATTTGTTGTTGAGCTCTGTCTTCCTGGAGATATGTAGCAGCATTCCTGGCCAATACTTACTAAGTAGCATTCCTTTCTCTTTCCAGTTGTAAAAACCCAAAATATTCTGAACGCTTAAAATGTCTTATGGGGAACAAAATTGGCCTGGACTGAGAGCAATTTTGAGTGGAAAGTGGGCAACATGGAGCAGAAGAGGAATGTCTCAGTCTTTCTGGCAAGGCCAGGTTAGATTTCCCAAGGGAAATAACACTGGAGCTGAATTTCATAGGGCAAGAGTTACCTATGGGTCATAGGATAACTTTTAAGCTACATTAGGGAGATAGTTATGTTTCTCTGTGATCCCTTCTTTGACTCAAAGCAGACTTCCTACCAACTCCACTCCGTGTTTTTCTAGGAATTACCTCTGTGGGCCAGCTGGCTCTTTCCTGCCTTAATGACCTGACTTATTCCTATGTTGGATGGATTCCATCTCTGTATGTTGTATTTTCTCACTTTACCAGTTAAACTTAACAGTACACTATCTTTATAAAAGGACTCTATTCCCACGGCCAATTTCTCTAGAAGTGAGTTATTTTCGTAAGAATTTTCTGCACTTTGTCTAGGTTATGCTATGATCTATATGTCTGAATATGTAGAATTTAGTACTGGGGCAATTTTACACATAATTTCTGGGTATAGTAGGAAGATGGGGTCAGTTACATACTCATGAGAAGAGGCCTAAGGTTTACTTCACGTTGGATATGACTCACCTGGTAACACACTTGGCTAGGGACAGGGAGGCAAAGAATACAGGAGAACAGGAGAAAAATATTGGTGGCATCTTCCAGCAGGTTGCTGAACCCCATTAGCTGGTGGTGCAGGCTTCCCCGAAGGCATAAATGAATCACATGGAAACGTCAGTGAGTTTGGCCATTTATTGGTATCACAGAAAGAGAGGCTACTATTACAGACTGACTTTAAGGAAACTGGGGCAGAGGGCTAGTGAAGTAACAGACAGACAGGCAGTGGGTTTGGGCCATCGGTGTCACACAGCCACTTAGAAGGACAATGGTAGTTAGTAATGCTTTCCCCACCATGATATTTCTAGTGACATAACTTAAAATAATAATACTTGAAGTAGCAATATAAACAATAAGAATAGCATTCAGTACATTGGCTAACATGTTGCACCAGGAAGGTCATGTCACGTGGTGTCTCCCTGGAGAATGAATCAGGGTGCTGTCCCAGAGCTTTATCTAAAGGTTAGAAAGGACAAAGCCAAACCCTGTATTCTTTGGACTAGCAATGTATAATTTGTAGAGTTTAGCAGATTTTAATCAGTTAAAGGGGCAATTATGGCCTGCAATCCCATAATCTCTGTCTCAGATGATTGATGAAGGTTGTTTACAGCACTCATGGAGTCTCCGAAAACATCGCACTGGGAGCTGTACTGGGAGACTGGATGGAGCCGTGCTCAAGTTTAAGAAAGCCCATCACAAAACAAAGCACTCCTACACATGGAAGCCCTTCTTGGTACCAAAAAATGATTTTCTCATTCAAGAAATGTACTCACTATTAAGTTTCTTAGAATGTTGTTCTGTCAAAGTCTATATTTTTTCGTAATCATGTTTTGATGTTCAACAATTAAATTAACCCACTCCTTTGTAGCTTATGTGCCCCCGAAGGGAACCCAACCCTAAGTGCTTCTTAGGGAAGCGCTAATTCCACCGCTGTGAAAGGTAATGTAAACCAATCCGGGCCTCAGAGCCTTGACGTATTTAAGCACCAGGCCCTCTCTGGCCCTCTGTGGCTCATGACAGATGCATGTCCAGTGTCTCCTGCCAGACTCCTCACTGGTTGCCATAAGGTGGGAAGGAGGAGCTGGATGAAGTGCCCTAACGATTTCGCTTCAAAAACATCAAAGAAATGACGCTGCTCAGGTTCTTGCATTCCTCCAGGATTGCAAGCAGCAGCAGCATTTGCAGAAGCTCTGATGACCCACAACTAAGGGGTCCATGCATAACTCCTCTAGCAAGCACCACTGAAGAACGCCCATGCAAATGTCTCACAGCACGACTTCAGGACAGGAGGTGAAAGTCCACAGTGTGTGATTAACCCCTTGAGAAACTTGAGAGAGACCCAGCATAGCACACTTGGCCAGATTCTCCCCATTTGTTTGCTATCTCGTCCACCACACTGGTCATAAATGATGTGTAATCTGTGTACTGGGAAATCTGGCTTACTTTAGTTTGTTGACATCAGTAGGAATCCAGGTTTGTTCCTGAGCTTCACATGTCCATTTATGCACAGGTCTCTGTTAACATGTATTTCACCCTATGGTGGCACACTGCCGGGTTAGATCAATCTGGCTTGCTAAATTAATCCTTCTGGAAGCCTACACCCTTCAGAATCAGGCCTTGCAAATTGCCTTATTAAAAAGAATGAGATTCCCCTCCACTCATGCCACTACCCATTTAACTGTGCTTTCTCTAAAACCATTATTTCACTTGAGATTTTCATTGGCCAGCAATGTTTATACCAACAGATAAAGAATACAAGAACCTACCGGAAATAAAATCTTTGGCTTAGGCAAGCCTTTTTATTTTCCTCTTCTTTTGTATATCTTGAATTTCATTTTCCAGTGTTTTTATTTTCCATAAGAATGCATTAGAGTAATATGTGGTAGTGGCTTGAAAAAAAAAAAAAAAAGCCTATAACAAAGATGCTATTCATGGTATCAAAGCAACAGCATGGCCCAGCATTGCCATTCCACATTTAACAGAAGGCATCTGGGTGCAGGTTCACATCCACTCACCTCTACAGGCCGCTATCTAATCCTGTGTGTCTACATCACCACCTGGATACTAGCACCATTTGTCAATAGCACCACGATGCTGATTGGACGGATAACTAAAGGAGAGATAGCACCCTGTGTTCCATGCTGCAGATGAAGCGTGCCCCTGCATGAGTCTGAGAACACGTTGTCCGGTACCTGAAGGACATCCCTGCCACCCACCCCTGCCAAGAACTGGTTCTGAGGTCTTCTCCTTGGGACTTCGGCCCCTTCTCGCACCACTTTGTTTCGCTGTGTGCAGCTGATATGAGGAGCTCCCTTAGAAATCAGTGTGCCTGGAAATTTACTGTAAATTTGAGACCATGGTCTAATTTCATTGCTAATGAATCCATGAATTCTAAGATTAGCATTCTAAGTTTCTAAGTTAAATAACTGTTTTATATTGTTCTAATCTGCCATTACCCCAAGGTAAATGACCTATATTTTAAATTCTCTGTCTCTGTGTCTCTGTGTCTCTCTGTGGCAGGAAAACTTATTTACTGTTCTTGAAAACATAAGTCTGTGCCAGCATTTCTTTAGTGATGTTAGCTAGAAATTGATTTCTATTCGCTTGTTAATTAAGATATTTGGAATGGTCCTTTGCAGTTTTAGAAAATGTCTTGTTTGTAACCAGCATGGATGCCTTAGGCTCCAGCCAATGTTTGCATCCTCTTTATGTAGAACAGCTGTGGTGAACCTATGGCACTGGTGTTACTTTACTTTGAAGACAAGACATGTAAATGTTTGAGCTTTTTTTCGGTACTCACACTCAGTTGCAGCATTGGCACTTTGGGATCCATAATAATTGGGTTTTGGTTGTAGTTTGGCACTTGTCCCAGTAGTTCACTAACCCTGGTCTAGGGGAGCCTGGGCTGCAAGCCTGGTTGTGCATATGGAATTTCATACAGACTAAGGCCCATTGGAGTCCTGCAGGAATCCGGGAGGAGACGGAAAGTTTTAATCTTGCTCTTCCTGTCCCCAGGGAAAAAGGGGTAGAGAAAGCTGTCTTCTGCCTGGATAAAATAAATGCCTATCTGTCAAACTCTCCCATGATATTTTAAATAGCAGCTGTCCCAGGCAGATAGGAAAAACATGCATTATTAAGGTTAATTAAAAAGATTATTTGTTCCCTGGGCAGTTAAGGCTCTGTTTCCTGAAACTCTGGAGGTAGTCCGGGAAACGTCTGACCTTTTTGCTTTCATTGGTGAGGAGGCCAGAAGGCATCATCTCCCAGACCCGCCTGACCCGGATGCTTCCCGGGAGCAGATCCCGCTGCTGTGTGACTCTCTGGAACGTTTGCCTTCTTATTGGGGAGCAGCAAGGATAACACTCCCAGGCGTCCTCTGAGGGACACTTTGTGACTAGAGGAACACAGTGCAGCTGGTATGGGCTTCAAATGTGTGCAGCAAACTTTGTGGAACGGCCTGAAGGGCTAAAGTGTCACAGTCACAGCTGCTGCAGCGGATGATGAGGGTGGCTTCTCCCCGGACTCACAGTGGTTTGGGGTTTTGGAGCAACTGCTGCCTTCTTAGCTTCTGGGTGTGGACAGTGTGTGTCTGGGGACATGTAAGACAGCACTGCGCCCTCACGGTGGGCATGGAGCATTTCTTCATGGTCTTTAGAGTCTGGCAGAAACTGGCTGAGAGTCTGTCCTTGGTGCAGAGTGCATCTGTGGAGAAAAATAAATCCAAAGATCATTCTTTGTGGGTGAATGAACATGTCTGCTACCACAAAACTTCATGTGCCTGGCAAGAAACAATCTATGGGGTTTATTAATGATAGAAATTCAACAAACACGACCAGCAAGTTAGCTCAATGGACTAAGTGCCTGCTTAGGCAAGTGCAGGGACCAGGGTGTGATCCCCGGCACTACATGCCATGCTGACTCTGATCCGGCCACTGAGTATAGGCATGGCGGTGCATGCCTATAATTCCAGCACTGGAGAGGCAGAAAACGGGAAGATTACTACAAGTCTGAGCTGTGTAGTGAGACCCTGTACCAAATACTCAAAGAAAATATGAAGAAATTTAGTGAACATTTATTATGTATCAGACACTGGGCACAGTGTTGGTATTAAGCTGACTCTAGTCACAGTTCCTCATCTGTGTGGTGGGATTAGAAATCCCTGGCCTGGCATGGCAGCAGGGTTTGTGGAGAAGGCTTCTCCACTCAGCTGTAGACTCAACTTCGGCCAACGTGCTCTGCTCAGCCCTGACCCCTGAAGGGCCTTGGGGACTGCAGGGGATAATCTTTCTTTGATGAGCATTAACATCGTATTGAAACCCTGGTCTGCAGAGCCATGATACCAAGAGGGGAAGAGCAACACATGGAGCAGACCTAGACCCACTCTACAGCTTGTAGCCAAGGCCAACCAAAGTCTGGCTGGATCAGCTGAACCTTAGCCTGCCTGAATACAGCGAGCAAAAAATACGTGACTGATACTACATGTTCTGCATGCAGTATTTTTATGGAAATAGCTGAATGCAGCATTTTACCCGTTCCTTCCTTTAATTTCCATAGAAGCGTTAGGAGGTAAATAGCCCTTCCATTCCATAAATGAGAAAAGCTAGGTCTAGAGCAGCTAAGACTATAATCTTGTGCCATTGCTAAGTGGCATGGACAGATCTGAAATAAATAAAGAAAATAAGAAAACAGGGTCTCACTACATAGCTCAGACTTGTAGTGATCCTCCTGTTTTCAGCCTCCCCAGTGGTGGGAGTATAGGCATACACCACCATGCCCATGCTCTGTGGCCGGCTCCGTATACCCAGGATCAGGGTCAGCGGTGTTCACCTGAGCTCCTGCTTTGTCCATCACACAACTCCGCGTGCCACAGAGTAAAGCCGTGGGCCCACTCACCCATGCCTTGTGAGCACCGCTTAGTAGAGGGAATGCTGCAGATGGGTACATCACGGTTTCTTGCTCTCCAAGTGTACCATGTACCTGAGGCATGCCAAAATGCTTCCCAGGGCAGTACTCTGTCGGCTGTCTGAGTTTGAATCCTGTGCTTCTCTCCCTCACTGTGGGTGCGCATAGCCTTTCTTTTTTTTATTTTTTGGGGTGTGGGGGAACTTGCCTTCTTCGTACCTGAATCAGGGAATCAGGCTCCTCAAGAATTACTTCCATGCACACCACGTGTGAATGAGGTTCCAAGTGCACTGGCCAAAGCACTACTGGTTTAGAAGGAATTAACTGAGGCCCAAATCACAGATTTTTTTCTCGGTGCCCTGGTTCTCTTTCATTCATTCATTCATTCATTCATTCATTCATTCATTCATGTATGTATGTATGTACTTATTTGTTTGTTTGTTTTCATGTTTTGGAAAACACATTTTTAACTTCTCTGAAGAAATAACATCCTCAAATAGGCCCCTGCCCTTTAACAAAGGAGCCAGCAAAGGAGAAATTGAAGTGACGTCTTGTTAACTCCATATTTGTGATGTTTTTGCTTCCTTATGCATTTATTTTTCAAAAAAGACACGAGAAGCATATATTAGACGTAGGTGTAGCTTACACGCAAGAGTAGAGTGAGAGCGCTTCAAAAAAGGAGGCACTCTATGCTTTTTCCTTCATCTTCAGATTATAAAGGCAAAAATATTTTTCCCCTTGAGAATTTCCCATTTCCTTAACTCTTTTTTTTTTTTAAATGTCACCTTTTGTTTTAGCTTCCAGAATCCCATGGTATGCACGTGTTTTAGTGTATGATCTTCTCTTCAGCTTGTAGCCAAGGGCAACCAAAGTCTGGCTAGATCAGCTGAACCTTAGCCTACCTGCATACAGTGAGCAAAAGAATACATGACTGATACTGACTGATATGCATTTAGGGGTTGGTGGCATATAATGAATCTAGAACTCCAAAGAAACCCCAATTTTCATTGTGAGTCTTTGCTTCTTCAAGCTTTACTTTATGCCTGCTATAAAAAAATCAATCTCAAAAATCCCTTAGGAAAATATCTTACAAGCTTTGAGTTCCAGAGACAGCACATGTTTGGACCACACAACTCTACTGTGACTGTCCCTTGGAGGCCTTTGTCTCCCAGGTCCCCACTGAGCAGTGGACATCTTTCACAGGGCCCAGCACATACATTGTTGGCTGCTGTTGAGAACCTGGGAAGACTCCAGCTTTGGAAGAGGGACAGCAGGGAAACTCAGGTGTGTGTGGGGAGGCACCTCTCTGTCCTGGCCAGCGCTTCCTGAAGCCCTGGTGCTTGGTGCATGCAGAAGGTAAAAGAGGGGCGCTCACTGCTCCAGAGTCTCCCTGTCATGGTGTGAGAGCTGCTGCAAGGAAGGAGGAGGAGGAGAGGATGTGCAGAGGCCTGGCTTGTGTCACAGTACCCCAGAAGCCTCCTTTGGGCACCATGGCTCATGTGGCTCTTTGTCTCAATCTCCAGCTGTGTACCATGCTACCACTTGCTGAAGTTTGCTGCCTCTTCTCCTCTTACTCCCCGTGTCCTCCCCCTATACCACCGTTCCTCTCTCCTAATGTCTTTTCTTCCCCCACCCCTTCTCCCCCTTCTTCCTAACCTTTTTCTCCTTTTTCTTTTCAGTGGTCCTGGGAATTGAACTGAGGCCCTTTTACATGCGAGGCAAGTGTTCTACCACTGAACTACATTTCCTGACCTTTTCAAAAGCCTCCTGAGCAGCTGGGATCTCGGGTGTGTACCACTGAGCTCCGCTGCACACTCTTCTGAGCTGTTATATCAATGGTACATAAGCGTTTCTTCTGCAAAGGACCAAAGTATGATCTCTTCAAGGGGAAGGAAGGTCTATTATTATAAGTAAGTCTCCAAAGTTTTTATTGAGTTGAATTATGTTCTTTGAAGTTTAGGATTCTTTTTTTTTTTTTTTTTTTTTGGCTGGCTCAATCTGCCTTCAGGGTGAATGTTGCTGGGGATCGAACCACAGCCCCCTGCCTGACTGAGCTTGCCCAAGAAGGGGCTTCAGATAACTGAGCTAACCCACAAGTTCCAGTTCTTTGAAGTTTGTTTGTTTGTTTATTTATTTATTTATTTATTTATGTTTGCAAAACCAGGGATTGAACTCAGGATCCTGCACTTACCAGGCAAGCGATAATTCTACAGAGCTATCTTCCTGGCCCCTTCTTTGAAGTTTAAATGTTCTCCAATGTTGAAGCTCTTAACCCTTCGTGAATGTGACTTGACTTGGAAATATGGTCTAAGCAGGTGCAATTATGATGTAATTGAAGATGAGGTCAATTTGGAGTAGTGTGGGTTCTTAATCCACCAGGATTGGTGCTGTCCTTGTAAGAAAACACACACACACACACACACACACACACACACACAGACACACAGAGGAGAAAACCTCTTAAAGACAGACACACAGAGAGAAGATGGCCCTATGAAAAGGCAGGCATACATCTCAATTAAGTGTTTCCGAGCCAAGAAAAGCTAGGGGTTGCTGGCGAATACCAGAGCTAGGAGAATGGATAATTTGGACCTAAAATTTCCTCCAAAGGCTCATGCGCTCAGAGGAGGGACTTTTAGAAAGTTATTAGATCAGAAGAGCTCTAGCTATCAGGACTCACTCACTGATAAATTCGAACTTGGCAGCTGACAGAACTGAGGCGGTGTGGCCTAGCTGAAGGGAATGTGGGTCATCATGGGGGTTGGTGCTTCAGGGCTGCACCTGGCCTCAGGCTCTTCTGTTCTTGTCCTCTGCTCTGTCTCTTTCCCTTGCTTACTGGATGCTGTGTGAAAGCAGCTTTCATTTGTCAAAGCTTCACACCATGACCTTCCTTCTTCACCATGGTCCTAAAAGTGATGGAGCCAGCTGACCATGGACTCAAACTTCTAACAGCGAGCCCAGAATTAGCCTTCCCTTTCCTTCAGTTCATTTTCACATGTTTTGTGACTGCAACAGGAACATGCCTAATACAAAGAGAAAGTCTGAACCTGACAACACTTTGAGTTTGGATCTCTAGACTTTAAAACTGTGATAGAATACATTTCTGTTGTTTTAAACCACTTCCGCTTTTATGATCATCTGGTACAGTAATTCTAAGGAAATTAATTAGTGCACTTCCTCTTCCATGACAAGCAATGCACCACCAGCACCACTACCACCTCTACCACCACAACATAGTCCATTAAGCATTTACCATCCACTTGATATATTATTATTATTATTATTATTATTATTATTATTATTATTATTATTATTTAATGTATTTGGTACAAGGTCTCACCACACAGCTTGGCCTCCCAGTGATCCCTCTATTTTTAGCCTCTCCAGTGCTGGGATTATGGGGGTGCACCACCATGCCCAGATTTGGTACCCAGTTCAGCATATGTGGGGGCAGGGCTAGTGTGGTCAGTAGTGCCAGGGATGGAACCCTAGTCCCTCCACTCACTCACTTGATAAATATGATATCATTTGGTCTTTAGGGAACTTTGCTTATAGATCTGTTTCTTTTCCTTTTTAGAATCAGGGTTTCCAGAAAGTCTCAGCACTGGGTTCCGTATCACTTAGCTAGTGAAGAGGTATTGCTGATGGGATTTCACATTCTCAATGCCACTACAGCTCCTGTCCCCAGGAAATGGCACTGGAGACAGGTGAGAGGATCACAAGTACAAGTCCTTCTTGCCCAGAACAGCCTCATGGTCCAACACAAGAAACCCTCTTTTCATACTAGTGCTGTACCTAAATGACTACAAGAGTCTCGACCATGCCATGCCTGGTACCACACTGGTCTTGTGATCCATGTGTTTGAAATGTCCTCTGAACCCAGGGAGCAGGCTGGGGCTTGGTATATGGCTGTTAGGGAGCAGAGAACCAGAAGGGAGAGTTGAGGACAGTGGTGGCCTACATTGGTATTTAGTGTTCCAGGTCTATGTTTAGCAGATCATTTAGATAATGACTGTGAGCTCAACATCATGGTAGAACTTAATTAGACCAGTCCTCCTTACTACTGAAAACAGTGAAGGTTTGTTGTGTTCATCAGCTAACTGGATCCCAGCCCTGAACTGTACACAATGCTTATAATTAGGGGCAACTTGGAGAGGAGATCCTCATTTCCCTCTGCTTATTCAAAAGAAACCTACTTGGAAGTTTAAAGAGACAGTGTAGCCTGTTTTCTTGTTGTTAGCTGTGTCTAGATTAAGAGGATATTTTGCTCATGAAAAAAAGTTGGACAATACTTTCATCACTGTCAACAAGAGCAGTTTCCGTAATATTTAGAGATCTGTGAGATCAGAAACTATCAGCTTTTAGCTTTTGCCCCCAAGACATGTCTTGTGGTCAATAATGTTTGCAGATTAAAAGAATAAATAAAATCCTATTAACATAGAGCGTCCTTTAGTACAAAATTTTATAGGCCATATGCTCCTTTGTATCAACATTGGATTTGAGTACTGTTTGCATACTTTTTCTGTTTTTTTGAGGGTCTTGCTATGTGGTTCAAGGCTGTCTTGAACTTGGAATCCTTCTGTCTTAGCCTCCTAAATGTTGGGGTTCCCAGCTTGTCTCTACTCTTTCCTTTTCCTACTTCTCACTTATCAAAGAAGAAAACCAACAACAAAGCCCTGGCTTTCTTTTGCTTTGCTTTCTACCCAGATAGCATGGAAAACATTTTATAAGCCTCAGTATGGAAAAGGTGGTTCTGGTAAGGTATTCATAATTCCAATGGTATTTAAAATATAAAATTGTTCATAGGGAAATAAGCTTCATACAAATTATACCTAATCTTGTATAGTAGATATAGGGCTGTATTTATTATGATGACTGTCTGACAAGAATCTTGGCCTTGAATGCTGTTTTTCCAAAGCATTTTAAAGGGTAGGGCTCGTGGTGATTAGCTGGCTTCTTAAATCAAATAATTTCCTTCAATTGTTCTTTCATATTACTTCTATGTGAGCAAGCATAGTTCTCCCTACAGGAGAAGCTAGCAATTTTGTTGTCTTAACCATTCTTTGTGACTGGAGTTCATTGCTATTTATATTAATGATGAGCTAGTTGTTAGTCACTATTCAGTACAATTTCAAGATGAAAAACACCATATATGCATTTAACCCAGTTTTGATTATTGAAGACTGCACTGCTCAGCAATAAGACAGTTAAAGACAATTCATACGTAATTAAAGTTAACATCAACAGCACTAGAAAAATAACATCTACAACACTAGAAATGATCAAGAAAGGCTAGGTGCCCAGTTTAATTATACAAAGAAAGAATACAGAAGCAATTTCAAAGCCTCAACATTTAAAACACATGGTTTCATGAGATGTAATGAAAGGAAAGGGGCTTCAAATGGCCCCTGGGTCTACAACACAGTGGTTCTCTAATTTTAAGGGGTATTGGAACCATCAGGGGATCTCAGATAGATATAGATTTTTATTTAGTAGCTCTGAGATTTGGCATTTCTTGAATATTCCCAGGAGTTGCCAGTCCATGTGGTTTTTAGTAGCAAGAGTTTGGAGACTAAATATCAATAGCGCTTCTAAACGTGAGTCTTAGATGGTTTCTTCTGGTGTATGAAGGAAGGACGTGAAAGTGACCATCACAGGCAGTGAGTGATCTGAAAGAAGCTACCCATGACAATCAAATCTGAAGCATTTCCTTCTTGATGCATTGCAGTCAAAATTTCCAACCATGATCTCTTTTGGGCTCTCAAATTGTATAAGAAAGCAGTTCCTGGACATGCCCGCCTCCGTGATTCACAGACCCCTTAACAAACAAGCCCTCGCTGGTATTAGTTACTTGCTCTCATCTTCAAACCGAAGCTGAGCTTTTCCTCAGTGTACAGCAGCCTCATGCTTGCAGCAGCCCATATCAGAAATACGGGCGTGGGCCTTCTCCGTTTGCCCAGCACAAAGACCCGTCAAGTAGCCTCTGAGTCTACCAGTCTTCACCCTCTAAATCTGGCTCATCTCTCCAATGCTGCCATTTTTTTAACTCCCCTTGAGCTTATACTCGAGTTAGATTTATATGCCATGCTACCATCTTGTTATTTTCTTGGTTATTCTAGAAGCTGAATATACCCTCCTTGAGCCTTCTGCCCCAGCTTTCTGCTCCTCCTTTAAGTCCCTGTTCACCAGTTTTGGTTCAATGTCCCATTCAAATACTCTCCTTGCCTATGCCTTTCTTTCCTCTCTTCTCAGGGGGCCTAGCACCAATTTGTGCTTTGGTTTTTTCTTTGAAAATACATTTAGAATGCAGTACATGCTTAACAATTATTGGCGAATAAATGCATAACTTAGAAATAAACAATTAGTTCTTGGGATTAACTCTAAGAGTAATCTCTGTTGGATATCTTAGAACTTGGAAGGAGGCAAGCACATATTTTATTAATTCTCATTTTTTATTCATCCGTGTGTGTGTGTGTGTGTGTGTGTGTGTGTGTGTGTGGTGTTTAACAATACTAATGACTGAACTCAGATCAATCACACGAGTTATATACCACCCCTTTTTTTAAAGACAGGCTCTTGTGAAGTTCGTATTACCCAGGCTGGAGTTGAATTTATTTATTTATTTATTTATTTATTTATTTTGTCTTTTTGAGACAGGGTCTCGCTATGCAGTTGAGGCTGGTCCTGAGCTCACTTTTGTAGTCCAGGCTGGTCTCGAACTCGCATCAATCCTCCTGCCTCAGCCTCCCGAGTACTGGGATTACAGGCGTGCGCCACCATGCCTGGCTTGGAGTTGAATTTATGATCCTCCTACCTCAGCCTCCCAGAGACTTTAGGTTGCAGATATGAATCACCATGACCAGCTGGCTTTAAGGGATCTTTGGAAGTGGATTATCATTATGTTCTTCTGACAGGCCACTTCCATGGAAGGAGCATAGCCCTTACTTGATGTCTCACAGTTGGTCCTTTAATTAGGAGCTTCCCAATAGTCAAACCTCAATTACTTGACTATGTCTATGCAAGACATTGTACATTTTCTAAGCAATAAAAGCAAGCTGTAGAGAATAACTTTTCTTCTTGCAGGCTTTAAATTTAATTAGAAACCTTAAAGATCAATGGAGTCAAAGGTATCACTCAATGAACTTGAGAGCTCATGGTCAACTTATTCTTTGGTAGATAAAAAAATTGAAGTCTACTAAGATGAAATAACTTGCCTATGGCATGTAACTGATGAAGTATTTATCCGTTTTAAAGTGCACCGATACATATTATTTAAAATATTCACATCTCTGTAAAGCTTACGTTATTTCCTTTAAACCCAAAAAGCAATTGAATGTCAGAAAGGTAAACATCTCGACAAAGTCACACAGATAGAGTGGGTGTTGTTTTCCCCCAGACTGGATTCTTTCCACCTCTGAGGAAATACGACACACGAAGGCCTTATGGACAGCCAGGGAAACATTCTAGCACTGAGCCATGTCTGCAGCTCTAATTAGGATAGTTTGAAAGCTGAATGTAGTAGGTAACACTGCCTTTTCATTGCTCAGTTCTTTGGATTTTTTTTTTTCAGGTGCCTCTCCTCCACCCAACTAACTCCCAGCTTCCTGGTTAGCATCGAATACTCAGATACTCTGGGAGGACAGCCCACAGTCTTTGAAAGTTTCTTTATCTCCCTAGTGGAGTTTAAATGTCCACAAATTCAGTTCTCCTTGGGTAGTCCTTGGCCAACAGCTGAAGAGTATGAGTGTGCAAGTACAGCTCACTGATGAAAAGCAGACAAGTTTTAAGCATAGCACACACATTATAGTTTCCTTACAGATAGGGTTGGAGCTGGAACTTCAGGTGGCAGAGATGACACCCTGCTTGTGTTTCCTCCCCCTTTTGTCTTGCTCTGGGAACATGTCTTTAATGAATCTCTTGTGCACTTTCATCTATTGCTACTTCGGCTGAACCTGACCTGAGATAATGGAGCTAGATTTATAGGGAAGACCACTTCAGAATTAGCTAGGTTCCTGGCAAAGTCTGGAATATCTCTCAAAGATCTATGGAAAACAGAAGCAATTCTCTTCAGTGGGCGATGACATTAGTGTAAACATACCGAGACAGGAAAATAGATGGGATAATTCCTCAAGGTATTAGAGGCAAACACAACCAAATCAGAATGCGTATGCTCAGTTGTTGGCTAGCTTCTTCAGCATTAGGGTTTTCTGCTAATCAAAGGGGTCATAAAACTATCCACAAGTTGAGTCACGCAGAATAACATATCTGCAAAGATCCATCCCCCTAACCCCCATTTCCCAGCAGCCCATTCACCCACCGGCATTCTTCTTGCAGGCTTGTTGGTTGCAGTTTTGGAATTCCGGAGGTCTTGGCTCATGATCACACAGACAGCGACCTTGATCTTCAGTTGTGTTGTTCTCCGAGGGAACACAATGGACAGTCCTCTTCTGAAGTCCACCTCCACAGGACATGGTGCACTGAAAGAGAGGTACACAGAGATTTGGAGTTCTCACCCAAGATCTCCAGCGTAACATGAGCAGAGCCTATCCCGTCATGGTCAATTAAGGAAAGTCTACACTGCCGAGAACCTTTCTTAAAAAAAAAAAAAAAAAAAAAAAAAGATGGAATGGGGGTTGGGGAGATAGTTCAGTAGAATAAGTGCTTGCCTGGCAAGTGCAGGGTCCTGAGTTCAATCTCTGGTACCTCAAACAAAACAAAACAAAACAAAACAATGGGCCCGGCGGGATGGCTCAGTGGTCTAAAGCTCCTGCTTGGGAAAGCTTGGGTGGCTTCAGGGACCGCGGTTCCATCCCCAGCACCACATGCTGCGCCAGCCCTGCCCTTGGGGCTGGCTGAGCCGGCCATAAAAATAAGTGAATAAACAAATAAAGGTTCTGAAGCAAGAAATAAAATAAAATTAAATTAAATTAAAAAAAACCCAAAACAAAACAAAACATGATGGAATGGATAAAGGTAATAATTTAGATAGATGAGTGTAGGAAGATTCCTATACTGTATTGCTGAGTTGAACTCAGCTCGGCTTACTCCTAGGTTCTCTTTCTCACACTGAAAATGGCCAGTTGTCCCACCACATGGGATCTAATCACCCATGATAGCACCTTGGGGCACTATCCACTCAGACCCTCTGGATAGAGTGGGACCAGTCATTTTGTTGTGAATTTGGAATTAAGATGCAGCAAGAAATTCCATGAGGGTGAACTATGTAAGTTTAAGTACTGTTAGTAGTCACATTTCCTGCCAATTAGGAGGAAAGAAAGAAAACAGATGGCAGAAAATATGAGTGGAATGAAGCATGTGCTTAAAGAGGGACAGGGTGAGAGATGGAGCACTTGTAGGCACATGCTATCAGCTCTGGCTAAAACTCCCAACCCAAACATTCATCTTTGCATTATAAATATATGGAGGAAAACATATGGAGAAAGGATGAAATGCAAGCAAAAATACTGGTGCTCTTCAATTTCTCGAATTAGTTATGGTTTGGGGGTGGTGATCAGATGTGGGTAAAACAAACGGAGCTTCTAGGGAAGCTGCGAGTAAGATGAGCAAAAGAAATGGGAAAGACTACAGGGGAATGCAGAAATAATTTGGGACGGAGATAGGGACAGAGATGCATACAAAATTAGGAAAGGAGCAGGCAGCAGAGGTCTTTGGGATTAGGGCCAGCTGGACCACATGCAGCTTCCAGTCATCCTAACATAAGGGTCACTGTAATGTCACGACTAGGTCCAGGACTTGGGAGGGGACCCTCTGACCTGTGGAAGCCCCAGCTTTTCTTTTATTTTTCTTTCTTTTCTTTTCCTTTGGTGGTGGAGTTTCTGGGGATTAAATTCAGGGCCTATTGCACTGAGCAATATCCTTTTTATGTTTCAGTCTTGCTAAGTTATTTAGGCTGGACTTGAACTTTCCATCCTTCCTGCCCCAGTGTCCCAGTAAATGTTACAGCATTTACTACCACATCTGGCATGGAAATAGCCTCTAGAAAGTGAGCCCGAAGGATGGGAGAAGAATGTGTCTGAATTTATCACATATATTTTTTTCTTAAAAGGTCTTTTGTGGTAAACTATATGAGCCATAAATGTACTATTTTAATAATTTTTACAGTACAATTTTGTTATCTTAAAAGCATTCACATTATTGTGCATTCGCATTATTCACTATTGCTATAACTTGCTGATTTGAGTTTTGATTGTGGTAGTGCTAGGAGTTTGGGGTCATAGAGGGAAAGTATTTTTCTTAGGGGCCAAGTCTACTCTTTGGATCCTATGAAACCAAGAATTCTTATTGCAGAAGTGAGTGTCCTAAATATGGCTGGGGTTAAAATTTTGTGTTCTTCGAGCTTCAGCTGGTGACTCAGTGAATTTCTCACATGAGTTCGTTCACTGAATTCTGTGCTAGCTTCATGCCATCCTATGTGCTCTCTCCAAAAGGCAAGAATCTCTAGCTGGCTACCGTGACAAAGTTGATTCCTAACACTCAGAGACGCCTGCTCTGTGGGACGTGATCAAAGAGCGTTGTGAAGGCCAGATTCTGTTATTGCTCCACTGAGGCAGCATAGATCAAACGGAGAAATGCACAGAGGAACTCTGTGATGTTTTATAATGAATGCAAATGTGTCCACTGAATAACTTTCTTGTACTTAATATACAACTGGTCGTATTTTATCCATATAATAAGCATGCAAAATAAGATTTTTCTGGTTTTACTGATGTAGAAAGAAAATTCTCTCTTCCACCCCAGCTTTTATCCTTTAAATTATGGTATATGTAGCTCTTTCGATGGACACTCTTACCCTTGAGATTTGGAAAACTCTTCTTGTATTGATTCTTTGATAAGTTTCTCCTTTCTATTTTTTCTTTCTCCCTTTTTGTCCTTTTGTTTCTCTTTTTATTCTTTGGATGTTATATCAGCTGGCCTAGCGCTCTAATTTTTATTTATTTATTTATTTATTTATTTATTTATTTATTTATTTATTGAGACAGGGTCTCGCTATGCAGCTCAGGCTGGCCTTGAGCTCACTTTTGTAGCCCAGGCTGGTCTCGAACTCGCACCGATCCTCCTGTCTCAGCCTCCCAAGTGCTAGGTAATTTTTTTATTTTTGATCTTAATTTATTTTATTTTATTTTTTTTTTCTTTTCTTGTGACACTTCCTCACTTTTGTTTTTTTTTTTCATTTTGATGCTTCTAAATTTTTCTAAGGTATTCTATTCTCCAACTTCTATCCTATAGCTTCTTGTTCTCACATCATAGGTGTCTTCATTTATTTTTCTGAAGAGATTAAATACAGTACTTAGGGGTAGGTGTTCATCTACCTATCGCCTGCTCTCTGCTTACGTGGGGTTCTTTCTGCTCTTTTGCTTGGTCATTCTACTTTGGGTGTGAAGGGCAGACTCCTCACCAAGAGGAAATAGGAGCTCACAGACAATCCTTCTCTGCTCCTGCTGCTGGTAAACTGCTGTAAGAGGCAAAGTTCTTAGAGCTTTCACAAGACCTGCAGCTGCCCTAACACCAAGCAACAGTCACTTAGGTAAAATGATCAATATAGCATGGTACCACTTCATATCTGAATCTCTTTCTCTGCCTCTTTCCTTTTTTCTGTTACTTCTGCTTCCTGATGTTGCATTTCTTCATGAGGGATTAGATTTTGCCATAAGACTATATATGTCCTAGAGAACCCATGTAAGACAAGTCTGAATGATGTGAGACAAACCAGACCGAAGTCTGTCTGAGAGAAAGGTTTATTTTCCATGTCACGGATACAGCTTATTTATGAAATAAATGAATTTTAGGAGAATAATAAATCTTTCTCTCATTTGCAGTTTAATTACTTTGTCTAATTCTTCATCAAACAGGCTGGCCATCTGGCCAGCTGCTCTGTAGGAAGATTAGAGGCCTGAAACTCACTAAATCAGACAAACTCTAAAGCTGCAGGCCTGGAGGAGTCCTTGTGGCTCTAGGAAAGAAAAAAAAAAAAAAAAAAACCCAAAAACTTAAGGTTTAGGGCCTCAGATAACCTCCCTCAGGCCTTGTGCCTTTGGAATAATTTTTGTATTGCATTTGATCTTTTCTCTTTTGAAAGTATTTGATCTTTTTTTCTTCTGAACTTGAGAAGTAAACACTGACCCACAGCAGCTATGCATCAACTTCCTGCAGACTGAAGTATTCATGGTAGAAGACCACTAAAGCTGAAGTGACATGGAAACATACTGCACATCAGTGAATACATTGACCATCTATAATGGATTCCATGGCTTTTCTAACTGAATGGAAACAAATTCTATTTTCTTTTGTAAAGCTAAAGTGAAACAAAGTATAAGTAACCAACTCTTACCAAGTCCCAGTTTCCAGTGGCCCAGTGACAGCAGGTGTGCCTGTTGCAGGGCATAGTGGCTGGGGGCCTTTTCGTCCAGTCACACAGGCCTCCTGGACAAGACACCTCTCTCTCTTGGACTCCGCCTCCACAGGACCTGGAACACTGGTACACAATAAGGCAACACTGAGTAAAATCAGCTGGCGACATATTCAATGATAAGGGCATAACGTTTTACTATTATTTTGGTCGTCCATTACTTGGAAACATCAGTGTGTGCATTGGAACTTGGTGCAACCTTGTGGGTTCCTAGCAGTGACCATTCTAGGTGCTCAAAGCTATAATGGTGAGACAAATGTTAAAGCCCAGGCAAGAAGCTGATGGAAGAAATTTTGAGGCTAAGAAGAGAAGAAAAGCAAGAAGATGCCGAATAGTCCAATGTCAAGTCATGTGTCAAAAGAAAAGGATTTTGCTGGGAAATTCAAATGAGTGGTCTTTCTAGAATGAGCATTATACTAAGCACATTTTGCATTTAAGAACAAATTTGTAGAAACCAAAATGTAAAATGGAGATGTTTTTATTATTATTATCTCTGATAGCCTCAAAGGGAAACACATCTGCAAAACAAATTTGTTGGGAGGGCTGGCCAAATAGTTCAGCGAATCAAAGCCCCTGCAAGCAGGGGCAGAGGCCTGCTAGGTGGGCCCCACTACCAGGGCACACTGAGATGGCAACTGAGACTGGGCATGGCGGCACCTGCCTGTAATCCCAGCTCTTGGGAGGCTGTACGCAGGCAGATCACTATGAGTCTGATCTAATAATGAGACCCTCAACACCTTGTAGACCCTTCCCTAAAAAATACAAAATAAAACCAAACAAATTTATTCAGTTCTTGTTAAAATATAAGTCATTTTTCCTCTACCACTATATAACAGTTTTGGAAATAAATACATCCATATAAAGCAGAATGAAATTTTGGATATGCTCAAAATTCTGATGCATAGACCACAACTCTCACAAAACAGAGTTGAGATGGCAAATTGCATATATCAGGCCTATCTTCTAAAATGTGCCAGAGATTTCTTCACTGGAATAATTTTATAAAATACAGTTCCGTTTTTCCTAATTTCTAGGAGTCAATTAGGTAATTTGCTAAGATTCTTTGAAAATAGCTTTTAATACTGTCACAGTTAACTGTTATCCGTTTGAATAAGAAATACCCAATAAATTGGGTCAGCACAGTTCTGGGCCTGGCTGAAGGACTTGCTGAAGACAGGAGGCCGGCAGGGGCAGGGAGCACTAAGCAAAAGGCTTGCAGCCTGAATAGAATCAAAGGGAAATGAAGAAGGAAGGCTCACTGCTGTTTCTGCGGAGCAGCTCCTGCCTCTCTCCTCACCTTGGACATCACCGTCCCTTGACTGCCAGCGCACACTCTTCAGCCTTGTAGAACAGACCAGATGTGGACGCGCATGGATGCTGCAGTGAGCTCCTGGGCTTGAGCCCGGGCTGGATCCTGCAGTGCCCACCGCCCCCCACACCCCGCTCGCCCTCTCGCCTGCAGACACCTGACTCAGCAGGCAGCCTCGGTAAGCTTCCCTTGTCATCCTATCTGCTTATCTCACGTTAGATCTGTTTTACTAATAAGCACGGACTGATACAGATGCTCTGAAGGCACTTTTCAAAGAAAACACGATGATGCCATGGTTACAACAATAATGACAAAGAAAATATGATTGTCCTGCCAGCAGCATAACAGGCATTGTATATATGCTAATATAAAAAATGGAAAAAAAAATAATGTACAATTAGCTTTCATTCATCCAGGTCTGAGAATCAACCTAGATTTCCCCCTATGTATTAATTATATTTTAGATTATGTAAGGAATGTAGGAAAATTGCATGACTGAGGTCCTTATGCACCTGTCTACGTACACTCAGACTCAGGAACCCTTGGCCAAGAAATCTGTAGGAAAAAGGAGTAAAGACAGTAGAAGACACTGGTGCTTGAAGTGGGGTCCACAGAACAGTAAGATCAGCTTCTTCTGGGTAATAATCAAAAGGGCAAAATTTTAAGCCCTGCCTACAGCTCCCGAAATGGACCCTGAGTAGAGGAACACATCCCTTGGGAGCTGTCAAGTCCTCCAACTGTCCTGTGAAGCATGCTGACACCTCACCACTACTGGTGGACATTAGGAAACATATTATTGAAAAGACAGCCCATAGCTCCAATGGCCCTGTCCTGTGGGTTGTCTGCACTGGGTGATCCAGTGAGCTTAGAACATTTCCAGGGTGGCAGCCTGTCCTGTAAAGTGCACAGGAGAAGAGCTCATGGTGGGTCAGGGTTAAGTACCTTAACATGGCAAGGTTCTCAACAGCTCTAGGTTATTAGTTGACTTATATTTTTGTCTCCTCTGGTCCTTCAAATGAAAGTCTTCTAACTTTGTGGTTTTTCTCACAACTGAGAAAAATAGAAAGGAATAGGTATGGGGCTGGGAGATAGCACTGTGGCACAAGTGCCTGTCTGGCAAGTGGAAGGTCATGAGTTCAAACCCTGGTCCAGAAAAAAAAAAAGAGAGAGAGAGAAGAAAAGAAAAGAAAAGAAAAAAAAAAGGAATAGATAGAAGGCTATTCAGGGGACAGACTCATATTGCAGCTGCCACAGCTGTGCATTTTTTCCACTACTGATACATCTGTCTGTGGCAAAATGAATTCCTTACACTTCATTAAAAATAATAACCTTGTTTTCATATTGTAAAGTAAAACAAAGACCCAGCAAAGCCAGGTCCCCCTCACATGCTTTCACAAAGAACACACACACACACACACACACACACACACACACACACATCTTTTTATTTGTGCAAACAGTGATCTGGACATTTGAAAAATGGAACTTAAATTATGCTATGTGACAAAGCTCGTAGCCTTACCCTCAGCCTGACTGCACAAGTCTCAGATAAGTATGTGAGGCTCTGTCTTAAATGGTTCTCATAAAAGCGGTCCTTGTTTGAATCATTCTTTTTTGTTGATTTCCCCAGCAGGGACCCTGATTACTCAATATGTACTCTAGGAGACAATGTTGTAATAAAATAGTGTATTGTCACAGTTGGAACTTCAGCAATAATCTCAGTGGACTTCTTTCAATATCTGAAAGTATCTGACTAGTGCAGCTCCCTTCCTATAGGGCCCAGTCACCAAATAGAATCCACACACTGTCATGACACAGGTGTCATCTCCATGCAGGAGACAGTGTGACTTTAGGCAGGCATGACACAGAGGATGCCTTCTTGCTCTGAGAAACCAGAAGAGCATCCTCCTTTTGCCTTGTTTCCTGATCATTTTGATGTGATACTGAGAAATCTGGTCCTACCTTCACCTTAGTACCTTAACAACCCGTCATGAACTTAAAAATTAGGCCTTTGCCCTTATCATGCTTTCTCTACCTCTGGCCTGAGGCTAAAGAACATGTGCCCACTTGAGGGCAACTCCACGATCCTTATGACATCATTAGCTTTGGAGTTCTGACCCCATACATCCCAGGCTTTGGTGGCCATGATGGTTTCCTCCATGTTCATACAAAATAAGAAAGGGTCCCTCTTGATATGAATGTGAAGACTCAGTTGACTGGACAGAGTCCCCTTAGGTGGTACTTCTGACCCTACAACCTCAGGAAGGTCCTGATAAATAACTCAAAATCTGAAGCACATAGGTCACTCAGAGTCAAATTCACTCTTGAGTGTTTTTTGTTTGTTTGTTTGTTTGTTTTGTTTTGTACCAGGTATTGAACTCAGGACCTTGTACTTGCCAGGCAGGCACTTACACCACTGAGCTATCTCTCCAGCCTGCTTCATGTGTGTCTGGCTCAGTTCTTTGTTTAGGACACAGAGGGCCTGGAACTGGTGATCCTGAGCCTATGTGTTGGGTAACATTCTTCCCTGACTTCTTGACCTCTGTGGTAACACATAGAGGTACATTGTGTGACGTGTCTTGTCTCTTTTGGGTGTCATACCTGACTCCAAGGCTCCACCTGCCACTCTTCACAGGGCTCAGGGTTGCAGCTCATGCTCAAAGGGGGCGGAAGGCCAGCCAGGAACTGGCAGTGAAATGGTCTCAGGCTTCGGCGATGGTCCCAGCTGTCCACGCACTGAATCTCTCGGACCTTAAAGCCCCCGCTGCAGTTTCTGGAGCACTGCATGGACGGCGAAAGCAAAGAGGATACTTAAGTCCTGGGCGTCAGGACCTATCCCCCACCACCTGCAGGTTCCAGGCTTGCAGTCTTGAATAAGAGTTGCAGCCAGTCCTGTTGCTTCCACCCTTGCAGGCGACTGGTGTGACACAGCAGCTCTCCCAGTTAAGGCTCCCCACAGCAGAACACACATAGGGGAGAGTAATTCATTGAAGCCTGTGGGTAGGAGTTACCATTGTACTACTTCTTAGCTGTGAATCTTTTGGTAAGTCACAAAAGAACTGTTTGCCTCGAAAGAGCAGCCTCTCTAGAAAGCTGGCCCACTGTTCCCTCAGAATCCTGCTAAAATCAGATTTTGTCTACACTTCTGAACACAACTAGGGCACCCTGTGTCTTTGAAATGGACTGTGTTTAGGGCTAACCTGACTAACTGCTCAGTGGTGTGACTCTCAGAGTGAGCAATTGCCGTCCTTGTCCTGCCATCATTGTTCCTCCTACAGCTGGCATCGCCTGCCCATGGAGACTGGTTAACTCCGCCCTTCCCACACCCAGCCCTTCTGCCGCACTCCCGACAACCTGCTCTGTGTTGGAAATTGCACTGCAGCCAGTGGGTTTCCTTCAGACCCGCACAGTGATGGACTTAGGCTGACAACACGCGGGACATGTGCCTGTCTTTATAGACTTCTAGAGACATTCGAACCTCTCCACACCAGGTGGTGGCCTGAGGTGGGTGGGAGGGAGACAGATACCTGTTGGGTTAACAATACATACTGGTGGTCCTGACGTCCTCGGTGTTTCGTCCCACGCTCTTGGCATCGCCTGCTCCTATTGTTTCTGTAGGCCTCAGCTTAAGTGAGTGCTTTCTAAGTGAGAGCTCTCCCTTGCACACCTTGTCTAAGGACACACTTTTCAGTCTCAGCTTTTTCTCTCCACCATAGGAACTTGAAAGGTGGAACAGCTGATGTGTGCCTTCCCTGCTCGGCAGTGTGTCACGGCCCCTAGCACAGTCAGGCACAGGAGCGATATCCAATACGGACTTAATGGATTAAAAAATGGTTAGAGTGCAATAGTCATAGTTATAGGGTTGTGGGTAAGGAAAGAAAATTGCTTAAGATCACTGGACTGCACTGCCATTCCCACCCCCGGGGCACGCTGAGATGGTGATTGAGACTAGGTGTAGTGGCACATGCCTGTAATCCCAGCGCTTGGGAGGCTGAAGGATAAGAAGGATCTGTGTAGTGAGACCCTGTAGAGCCTGTATTAAGTACATTAAAAAAAAATTCTGTAAGTCTTTTCTGTGGAAGTAGATCCCCAAATACTGAACCCCTTCCTTCCACTGACCAGGAGATGACATCAAATCACCTGATTTAAATTTTGCTCTGTCACATGGGGAGACATGAAGCCCTGTGACAATTGGGTAGACAAATGCATAATCCCCCCAGAAATCAAGTGTGATTGACTTCTCAAATGTAATCAACATTTACCAAACACCCCTGCTGGCATTACCAGTAAAAAATGTCATTTTTCTGGCTATGTGGCCAACACATATAAGAGGACCTAGCTGAGAAATCAAAATTAGCTGTAGAACAAAAGTTAAAACTTGTTATTATTAGCCACACAGAGCAAAACAGATTTTATTAATTAGCGCATGGTTAAAACAAGAGGGCTCTTCATGAGGGAAAGAAAATTTTACAGGCCATGTTAAGTGGTGTTTTATTTTATTTTTTATTTGTTACTACAATCTGTTATTCTTACATTTAATTTTCTAATTAGTATTCTTCTTTTGTCAACAGCATATCCACACGCACTGGGAAATTAAATTTGCTGATATGTTGAAGTAAGTCACAAGGGAAGACACTAACTGAATTAAAGTCTCTTTATTCCATTGTCAAGAGCACCTTGGATGCAAGCAAAGGATGCAAGAAAGAAGTGGCAGCATACCAGCTCAAGGCACTCTTTCTCCGTGCATGGGTGGTGCATGAGACGGGCTTCCTGCTATGCAGACTGGCCTCAGGCTTACAGCAGTCCTCCTGCCTGAACTTCCCAAATGCTGGGATTACAGCCATGCTCCACCACACCCGGTTGGGGTCTCTCCACTCATAAATTGTTTTCTTTTTGCATGCTGAATGTCACTTGTGGCATTCTTTTTCTTACCAGCCCAAAAGGTCACTTGTATTCTTGAATGTTTTCATCCAAGATCCTGTAGGCTAGACTGAAGACAGGAGCCAGTCTAATGGACTGGGAAGGATGGCTCACACCATAGGGAAGCCAAGCATGCCTGACGTTTTCTGGTTATCCTATTGATTTAATTGACGTGATTTGCAAACCAGATTGAAGGAGAATAAAAAGCACCCTCAGCTTACAGTTTGCAGAAGAAAGACATAAAACACTCACTCAGGAAGTGTGTGGAGCTCGGATGCTGCATAGTTTTGGTGTCAGAATTCAACTTAGGGATCCGTAAGCACATCCTCATCACTTACTCCTTGATTATTCTCTCAAAAATTACTTTTAATCCTACACAAATTTTATTGTTTTGAAAATGACATGTCATATAAGTGATGCACTTATTTATTGTGTTCTGTTTCCTTCTTTTTGAAAAACGCAGTAGTAATGCTGAACTCTTGTCCCAGAGGAACAATGAAATTGCTTATCTACAGCTTTGGGGCAAGGCTAACAAGTGGTGGCATGTGGTGGATGCTGGCTGGAGGCCAAGTCCCCTAAAGGTCACAGATACTCAGCACCTGTCTGTTGAGTCCAAGAGAGTAAACACATCTTTCCTACTAGTATGCTCTTGAGAGAACTTGCTTCGCTCTTGCCTGTCCTCCAGCCTCCTACCCGCAGTTTAGGACTCCAGAGCTTAGTAAATGACTAATGGCCAGAGCTAACCTTCACGTGGAGCTCAAAGCTTGTTCAGAACAGTTTTTGCACACTGTTACTGTTCTAGCTGAAAGGTCCCAGAAGGGCTCATGTGTTTCAGGTGTGTTCACCAGCTTGGTGCTTTGGGAGTTGGAGAAATCATTAAGAGATGCAGTCTAGCCAGGCGTGTGGCTCACACCTGTAATCCCAGCCCTCGGGAGGCTGAGGCAGGAGGATCGGTGTGAGTTCGAGACCAGCCTGGGCTACAAAAGTGAGCTCAAGGCCAGCCTGAACTGCAGAGCGAGACCCTGCCTCAAAAAGACAAAAAAAAAAAAAAAAAAAAAAAAGAGATGCAGTCTAGTGGAAGGGCTTTGGGTTATAGGTCTATGCTTTTGAAAAGGATTCTGGGACTCTGATCTCTTCCTCTCTTCTTTTGCCAGTCATAGGGTGAGCAGCTCCTTACTGTGATGCGTTACCATGGTCCCAAATCCATAGGACAAACTAATTATGAACAGAACTTTCCAAGACTGTGAGTCAGAACCAACCTCTTTTCTCTGTAAGTGTATCATCTATCTTACAGAGATGATAGAATATTTACTATTGTGGTGGGAAGATGTCTAATATACTTTTGAACTTTACAACAATTCTCCAGGTAAGTAGAGTCAATGTTATCAACTTCATTTCAGAAGTAAATGAAATCTCCTAAGAAGTTAAATGAATGGACCAGTTGTACAGGGTAATTAGTGACAGTGGCCATCCAAACTTGTTGGAGTCTAATTTACCAATCCCTTTTGAATTTAATATGTGGTATTATGCTTTCCCAAGTCTACTTCCAAGGGTATACGAGAACTCCAACTTTAGCTTTGTTTCAGACAGGTGAACACAACAAGAAACAACCATTCTGATGCTTCTCGATGTTGCAAAGGTAGAGATCTGGATGGGTAGTCTCATTCTCCTGTCATATTTATGAGAAGATGGTCACACTAATTCTACCAAGATTCATCAAGTAGAAGACTTGTTTCAGGCGCATGCTAGTCAAACAACTGCAGTTTAGGCAGTAATTGCAGTGGTAGTTGCTCTTGGTCACCAAGCTGATGTCTTAGGTATCACCCACCTATGGATGTGGGTGAAGCTGCCATGTAGCCTTGGATCCCATGAGAATTAATATCTTTGATCTGGGGTAGAGATTAGTCTAATAGTAGTCCCTCACTTATTGTGAAGGTTGTGTTCCAGCCATCCCTACAATAAGTGAAAATCAGCAAAGTAGTGATATTATATTTATTTTAGTATTTCTATATATTTTAAGGCTTTATAAGTCCTTCCCATACTCTTATAATCCTTTCCCACACTTTTAAAAACACTTCTAATGGTCTTAATCATTTTCTAAACTTGTAAACCTACATAATTTTAATAACATATGTATACTGTACTGTACTGCAAAGTCTGTGGTACAGCAAAAAATCCACGATATAATTTAAATTAATATTTTTTTGAAATTGTGTAAAACAGTAAGGCTGAAAAAGTCGAACCACACAATAGTGAGGGACTACTGTAACACATAAAATGAATTAAAATTAAGACTTTTTATTTCTGAAAAAATATCTGTGAAAAGGCACACTATCTCTATAGTTTAAACTCTATATTTTTGAAGGTAAAAGTTTGGATGTGCTTTCCTGCTCTAGATGTTTGAGATTTCTTTCCATGTGAACTTGAAAAAGGCTAACAAAGTTAGTGGAATTACTGGCTGCCTTGATTCATACCTCTAATACCAGCTGCTTGGGAAGCTGAGGCAGGAGGACCATAAGTTTAAGGTCAGCTGGGCAATGTAGCGAAATGGCCTCAAAAAAAATAAGAACGCTGGGAATGTAGCTAAGTGGTAGAGCGCTCGCTTGACATGCACAAGTGTTCAATTCCAGTAATACTTAAGAAAAAAAGGAACTTCACTTAATCATCAATATTAACATTCCTAAGAAAGTTGTAGCAGTATAACAAAGTTAAAAACAATTAACTATCAGTAGTTAAATAACACCTTTCACATAAAGTCTATTACTCTGATAGAAGAGCCATTTTTTTTACAGGTAGGAATGGGATAATTTTGAGGGTACAGTTTTCTTCTGTAATGTTGGGTGTTGGGCATTTTGTTCCAACCATGAGAGAAAAAGTAACTAAGACGAACAGTAATTTTCTCAAGGGGCAGCCTCTCTTTCCAATCTCAGAGCCTTCCTTTGTGGGAGTGTCCAATGGCAGAACTATGATTTCTACTTCCCTATGTGAAGATAAAGTCTCTCAGGAGAACAAGAGGTATCCAGTGGCACACCTCAGGGTCCTGTTTGGAGCCTTGAGCTTTCCACTACACTCAGGAACTAACATTTGGGTCCACAGCCTCTGAAGATTTGCTGAGAAGCCTTTTCTTTTCTCTTTTGCTGCACTGAGCTGTCATGGCTGGGGTTCTTTGGGACAGCAGGGACCTGCTGGGAGTCCTAGGGCTTTTGTGGCACAGAAGCTGTAGGCACAGCTCTTCTTATTTGCTAGGCTGGCCACAAGCCCTGCTACTCCTTTGCATCTTGTAGCTGTGGTGAACCTCGTGAGGGAGGCTCAGCCCCTCCACAGTGAGAGGCAGATTGGGCCTGCTTAGTTCCCCAGAGCGCCAAGGCTACCTCATCGGCTAGTCTCACATTCTCATTTTCTGACAGCACAGCAAAGTGAACAATCAGGTTAACAAAAATGATAAAATCACTCTTCAATAATGGAAATCTGTCTGTCTGTCTGTCTGTCTGTCTGTCTGTCTGTCTGTCTATCTATCTATCTATCTATCTAACTATTATACTTAGTCCAGGGTCTACAAGATCTACAGGGTCTCATTACATAGATCTGATTCACAGCGATTCTCCTGTTTTCAGCCACCCACATGCTGGGATTACAGGCGCATGCCACCAAGTCCAGTTTTGATTGTCGTCTCAGCGTGTCCCGTGGATCGAACCCCAGGTGCTGCGCTCTGCCCAAGTAAGAGCTTTAGTCCACTGAACTATCAGGCCAGCCCAATGGAAGTATATATTTTAAAGCCTGAACTATTCTTCATTTTTTAAAAAAATCTTTTTTTGTTTATTTATGTACTTGGTTTAGGCTCTTGCTGTGCAGCTACGTCTTGTAGTGATCCTCCTATCTTAGCTTCCCCAGAGCTGGGATTACGGGCATGCACCACCACATTCAGACATGGTTGCTGGCTTGATGCGCCTGGCAAGGTATGTGGTACCGAGGGTCGAGCCCGGGTCATTGTGCTTTCCAGGCAGGTGCTTAGAGTGCTGAGCTATCTCCCCTGCCTAAACTATTCTTTACACCATGGTTTTCTTTTCAGTTAGGTCTGGCAGGGCCAGGGAGATAGCTTAGTGGTCTAAGTGTCTGCCTGCCCAGCACAAGGTCTAGAGTTAGATCTGCAGTACTGAAAAAAAACACAAAAACTTAGGTCTGGCAGATAAAACTGTCTATTTGTTTGGTGAAGAGCTGCTCAGCTGTAATTTAATTACATGTGTGATGATATGTAATTATTCATTATGATGTTAAATTGAAGTAATTTCAAAATAACACTGCATGCTGGACAAAGCAATTAATCATGCAAATTTAACTTTTTATTCCATTTTATCTTGTGAGGGAAAGGAAAAACAGTAAAAACTGTGTGGGCTAATAAAAACTGTGTTTCCAAGACTTTGCTTATCTCGACCCACGTGAAGCACCTGTGATTTTTTCATTCTTACATGGCAGGAAAGTGGGAAGGGAAGGGGAAGGGAAAGCGGGCGTTCCTAGGATTCCTCCCAGCCCAGACCCCACAGCAGATTACCTTGCTCCAGTTTCCCACTTGCCAGCCGGCGCACGGGCGGAGGTGGCATTTCTTAGCAGGGTCGGGCCTCTGGAAGGCTGCACAGTCGGCGTCCACCTGCGTGCTGCACATCACGCTTCTCCAGTAGGCGCCCAGCCCACACGTGGTGGAGCACTGCAGGAATGAGAGGACAGGGGCTGAGGGCAGCTTTCAACCCTGGGACCCTGGAGGAGGCTGCTGTTATTCCAGCTGCTGAGAGAGCCTGCAGAGATTCGTGCTGGGGCAGACAGGCACCAGTGCAAAAATGTTTTTTCCCAGCTGCCTTTAGGAAGCAGTGGAAACACGTTTGCCTTTAAAATGTATCCTGGCATGAAGGCCTAGAGGACTGCAGACACACTGCTGTGTTTCCTACCAATGTGCTCAGCGTGAGTGTTGGCTCCCAGCAGCTTTCTTTACTCCTAGCCATCTAACAGTGCAGTGACATCATCTCTGTAAATCCTTTCTATATGATGTAGACTGGTGTCAAGGTATTGTAGATGAAGAAAACAGTGCTTAGGGTTGACTTGCCCAAGCAGTAAGATGGAGTTTCTGCCTCCAAAATCCTGCCTCCAAAATCTCCTCAGCAGTGTGCCTCAATCTCTACTGTCTACAGGAAACATCTGGGTCTTACCAAATGCAGATTCTGATGTAGATCTGTAGTGGGGCTGACATTCTGCATTTCTAGTAAGATCCCAGTGAGGTCATTGCCTTTGACCCTGAGACCCTTGGAATTGAAAAGATGTCACAAAAAGATGCTTTTACTGGCTGATCCGCAGGTAGTGACTGGATAGGTCATCCCTTGCCATGATGGACAGCCCATTTCTTTCATTTACTTACAATCCTTAAATATCCAGGCTTATCTCAGAGTTAACTTGAAGATTATGCAAAATTTCCCTCATAATTTCTTCTGCTTTATCTGCCTTATTCTTACATAGGGTTGATTTTTCTTGCTTCCTCTCTTCCATTTATTCTCAGAAGAGGGGTTGTCTCTGAATACATGAAAGATAGCTCTGAGGTTACTTTTAAAAGAAGTTTAAGACGTTCCAACCTTGAATGTTTCTTTTGATGAGTTATCAAACCAAAACATGCTTTATGTTTTTTTTTTTTTTGCTGCACTTCCATCCTCCATATAATTTGATGTTTTATTTGGTCCAAATTACATATATATATATATATATATATATATATATATATATGTATATATATATATGTATATGTATATGTATATATGTATGTATAATATTACATATATATAAATTATATATATATATATTTCTGTAATACATCATTATAGAATTCTTAGACACAGAAACTGTGTAATCATACAAAGGAAAAAGTACAAAGAGCCTATGCCATCATCTTCTCCAAAGTCGCATGTACATAGAGGCAGTCTTGTCCCCTCCTTAAAATTCTATCGAATTTGATTTGTGCCCTTCCGAAGCTCCATCCTTCCCTGCCCTACGCTGTGCATCCATCCATAGGGTGAAGACGATAACAGCTGTAGTGCGTTGACCACAGACTGCACCAGGAGCCCTGCTCCCTAAGCTGCTCCTCATCTGTGTGCTTTGCAAAGGGCCTTCGCAGCTTCTGTCCTCCAGAGATGAAGTCTATTTCCTCAGGTCTTGAGTTAGGGCTGTTTTTTTTTTTTTTTGTCTTGGCTGAGAGAATGCAGTAAATAACGTGCTAGTGCTCTAAAGGTCTTACTTTCTATTGTAGCCCTTTGATTCCTTTCTTATTATGAGATTAAACCTCAGCTACAGGCTGCTGGAGGATGAGAGTTTATGTGAAGCAGACCCAGATAACCCAGCCCATGCCATGCCAGACCAGACAGCCTTCAGCTGACCCTGCAGCAGGTGTGTACCAAGCCAGACTGAGATCAGTAAGATCTTTCAGCTCAGGGTACAACTATAGTTCTACAGTTGCTAACAGTGTAATCTTTTAGCTTCTTAACTCTCCAAAGCCTGTAAACTAATGGCAACACTAGGACCTCTAGGTTTCAGTGGGTTGTTGTAAGGACTGACCGAGATGGCCCATATGCATGCTGGATACAGAGGCAGCGCTCTATCTATTGGATACCACACACCAGAGAGCCCAGGATCACAAGCCCCACTTTCCAGATACTGGGGACAAATGGTTTAGGAGCCATGCTGAAGGGGATATGAACAGAATACTGTTAGTTACAAATAATGATATGGAGGGGGTAAAAAAGATATTTGACAAAATTCAGAAAAATTGTTGAGACCAAATTTCAGGCCAGCAAAGATCTTGCTAAATCTCAATTGATGGCTATCATTGTTTATACCACATTTATATTTCAAATAAATGCATATTGCTTCAGAGACCTTAAGCCCAGTCTTACCCATGAGAAGAAATTTGTTTACTTCTTTTGATGGTTTCTATTTAGGCCACAAATAACAGCCCAGAGGAAGACTGAAAAGAGGAAGCTCATGAACATATTAGAGATGGGATTTTGTCACTTAAGTTTTTGTTTATTAAATTAGTTTCAAATTGGGAGTGGGACAAAGGATAAGAAAAGACCCTGGAGAAGTGGAGGAACAGCTTTACTTAATTCTTGTCACAGTTGGTGACTTCAGAGCAATGGATTGACCAGGTCAGGGAGCAGGTGGTGAGGGGTCAGAAGAGGAATTGATGCTTAGGGTCATATCAGCACTCTGTAAGGGTGGTGCTGAAAGACTGTGGAAAATTATGCTGTCACCTTCATTCTGCAGGACTGCTCAGCCTGTATCTAACTGACTGACCCAAGGGATCTGACTGAACGATGATGCAGCAAATCAAGGGGAGTGAATGCCTGTCAAAATAAGAGCCCTACCCATCTACACTGCATGGCACCCAAGTGTTCTGTTTTGTAAATATAGACCAAAGAGAACACTTCTGGGGGTAGCTGCAGGTTTCTGATACTCTTCTGAGTGCCTTACAAACAGTTACTCATTTTATCTCATAGTCTTACAAGTCAAGAGCTATCATCACCCCCATTTTACAGATGAGGAAACTGAGAAAGATGAGGGTATACAGTTAGCAAGTGAACCAAGAGCCAAATCCAGAAAGTTCAGTTTTAAGCTTTATGCCTCTTTATAGTGTTAACTTAGTTTTTATGTAAGAGATGCCATCTACCATAACCCCCACTTCACTTTAGAAGTAGGAGAGACTGGGGCAGAATTCAGTTTAGTTTGACCCCTACCTGAAGTATTTACATGGAAATATCTAGGCCAGGCCACCCTCCCTTTTGGCCTTGTCTAGATTACCCCATCCCTTACTCCCTCCCCAGCCCTGTCAAAACTTCAAAAACACTTAGGCCATAAGGCAGAGAGAGGACCAATTGTGTGCAGTAAGAGCCAGACAATTATATATAAGAGGAGGCTTACACAGTCTTTCCATACAGGACATAAAGTAGAAGCATGTCTTAAGAAAGATTTCAGCCAAAGCCTAATGAAGTGTATACATCCCTTCCTGGCTTAGAGATCAAGGAGCTTTATGGAAGAGGAGGCTCAAATCTTGATCCTGAATAATAAGTAGGATTTGAAAGAGTAGAGGAGGAGAGGAAATACCCAAAAGAGGAAGCAGCGTGAATAACAGCACTGGATGGGGAGAGAGAGAGGTTTAAAGGAAATTGAGCAATTTGGATTTATAGAAACATAAGATAGAAGATGCCAAGTTGAAGGCAGTAAGGCCTGAATGCTGGATGTAGGACTGGGAAGGCAGTTGGGTGTTAGGACAGAGAGGATATTATCTCATCTGGTATGTAATGAAGAAGCTTCCAGGCTTGCTGAGCCTATGGCCTCTGGGCTAGATATGCCTGATTTGCCTGCGCTGCAGTTGGTGAAAAAGAATTGTATTGGCTTGGATATAAGTTAAATGATATAGCTAATGTACAAAAATAACAAATGTCTTAAAGAAGTTTTATTATAACATAGGCGTGTCCAACCCATGGGCCACATGTTGGACCTGCCTGTAAGCCAAACTTTAGAACGAGTGGAATATTCTTTCTGAGGGGCAGACTTGGCAGTCTGACATTTTTTGGAATCATGTGTAGGGATAGAATGGAGTGTACCGATGGGTAAGGCAGGAAGGGCAGTTTTCCTAGATGAAACTAGGAACTGGTGGCTCTACAGTCTCACTGTCGGGGGTACTGATGGCATCTTCGACTGCACAATTCTTACAGACTTTGCCTTTGTCACTCTTAGATCTCAGACTTTGAATGCTGGTCCCAATCCCCAAAAAAACTTCACTTCCAAATCCTTCCTAGTACCATATTGGAAAATGCTGGATCTTAATGAACAGGAAATTGAGATGATGTAAAGGATGAGGTGACAGTGACATGAAAGACTATTGATATTTTATTTTTAGTAGGATAGAGAAGACTGTATCAGTGTTGACTGGAGTTTCTAAGATGTGGGCCACTGTGGGTAAGTAGCCCAATCCTAAAGCAACAGTTTCAAGAATAGGAAAGAGTAAAATTCAGGAGCAGTGAAAAACTCAGAACCCAAAGTTTTCATTCTTAGCCCTGACCCTGTCTGGCAATTCTTTTCTTTGTTGTTCTTGTTTATTTGTTTTTTACAGTACTAGGTATTGAACTCAGGACCTTGCCCTTGCCAGGAAGACATTTAAGCCATTGAGCTACATTTCTGGCCTCTCTCTGACAAATCTATCTATGAAACTTTTTGTCTTGAAACAAATATATATAAAGGCAGCAGGCACCAAGCATGGTCATGCAAGACACTCCTACTGAATGTCAAACTTCAGTTCTTGACATTTTTGTAATTCTGGAAAATTATGCAGTGGGATAATTTCTAATGGCTCCACCACTGTTGCTATCATTCTGCTTAGCTATGATATATTAAGACTATTTCTGTCAAAGTCAAATGATGACATGTGAGACAAAATTAATTATCTGTATCTTGATTTACTGCAATCAAAATTTATTAACCTTTGGGCTCAATATCGTGATGGTTGATGTGCACTTTATTGTGGTTTGGTTTACTCTGGATGTTGTAATTTTCACTGAATCAATTAACATTTGCCAATGAACATGTGTCAAATATCCTCAGGACAAAAATCATTACAAGGCATTTAAATTCAGTAATTCCACTACTGTTTGGGAATTTGAAGATGGATGAAGAGATGAGAGGATGAGAAAGAAAGCCAATTTCTGGTCCATCCCTTTCCAGAACTACTTGGAAAAATACAACTTGTATTAACTTGTGGAGCAAGAATGGTCTCTCCAAAATCTTATTAAAAGTCCTAATGGAGGGCTCCATCTGATGCCTGTCATAGACTCCTAAATGCTCCCCATTGCAATGTATTGTTTCCCTGGATCTCAGAGCTGACATTCTTTTCCACAAAGTCTCCTGTGACTTGCAGGTTGTCAAATCTAGTTTTACTCCTAGACATTACCAGCATCCTATTTCTTTGTTTAAATCTTAAAAACATTCAGATGGCTCCTTACTGCTCTTGCTCATGGGATCATTTTGTCAGCCAGCTCCTTAAATTGTCGGTGTTTTGCACAGCCCTGTCCCTGGCCCACTGCTCTTTGTAGCCTATTGGTTTATTATTTGGTCACCTCATTTATTTTTAAGGTTCTAACTTCCTCTCACTACTCACAGCTACCACATTTTACCTATGCTTCTTGCTTGTCTGTAGAACCTCATATAGATACACACAGATCCCTGCTGGCTATCATGTGGATATGCCAGGGCCACTACCAAAGAAAGCAAATCAGTCTGCAAAGACTATGCATCAGCTAGACTGTTGAGACCGCAGGAATACAAAAAGCACATGCCCTAAGCACTTAGGGAAACAGCACATTTTTGAAGGAAAGATGCATTTTGTGAGTGCTATTTGAAAATATATCATCCCCAAAAGCCTCACAGTTTAGTGTTATTTCAAAATATCCAGCTTTGGGCTGAATCCACTGTGTTGATACTATAGAGACCATTTGTCTGCATGATCTCAAAAGTGACCATGATTGTCCTTGGTGTTATTATAAAATAGTATCTTATGAACCATGTACTTTTCTCACGTTTTAACCCAAGGCCGCCACATTACAGGCACTGTTTTTTAAGGTAATCTGTCCCTAGAAGAAACAAAAGCACAGAGAATGGTGATGTTTCCTGGTTTAAAAAGCAAGTGATCCTGGGTTCTGAGGTTGTCTGTCCTGAGTTCAAATCTCATTGTTATTGACAGTGCACATAATTCTGGCTTCTTAACTTCTTTTCCTTGTAAAGCCTATTTTTCGTTTTGTATGGGGAATTGATCTCATGACCTTACACTTGCCTGGCAGGCACTGTGCCTCTAAGCTACAATAGCCCCAGCTTGCTGAACTTATTTCAGACTCAGTTTATTTACCTTTAAATCTAGGGAAAGTATTATCAATTTCCCATGGTTATGGTAAGGTTTAAATGAGTGATTCATGCTAGTTAGCACAAAGTCATGCTAATAATGCATGCCCTGTGCTTCGTAAATATTCAGCACCAATATCTTCCCATTGCCGAGAGCATTTTAGAACTGATTAGGAAAGAAACATGACTCAAATGTCTGAATTGTGAGAGTCATGTGTTTCTTTTCAGCAAATTAACACTGTGACCTGAAAATCTTTTTTACCCCTGAAGCTGGGTTTTTTGTTACGAGGTAATAAAATTGTCTATTTACTGGGAGAAAATGTGACAACTCACTTTATAAATAAAATGTCAGTCAATGTGTAGTCATATTTCAAATGTAAATATCTGTGCCATTTGGTGCAAAAAAATTGGGCATATGAATTTACCTATTTATTCTTAGCATAGTCAATTCCATGACCAGTGAGGCTATAGAACCAGTCAGTTATAGAAAAAAATTCTACACAGTTGTCAGTTGGTGGCAAAATTCACTAGCCAGTGAGGATAATATTATCGTCATCTAATGGAAATCTGTGTCCTTAGATGGGTCACTTAGCCATTAATATCTCAGTTACCAAATTTACAAATTGGTGTACAGAAGGCACTACCTATTCTCTAGGATGTCAGAAAGAAAAATATAAGGGACTACATGGGACTACATATGAAAGTAGTTTAGAAATTAACATGTTTTAAATATTGTTATCATTGTTATTTTTATGGTAGCTGCTAATATTTCACATATCTTTAGCCAGGGAAATGAGATACAAAGTATCATGAAAATGCTGAATGATGTCACTACAACAATGATGTGACTCCTTTGCCACAAAGTCCCCTTTTGAGTTGTCACATTATTTCATCAAGTTCATATACTATGCAGTGGTAGTTCATATAAGTGAGAAACAGTTCTCATATTTCAAAGGATGCCATAAGTTCCAGAAATGGAAACAAAAGTCAAGTCAATTTTCTGATATTCAGATATGGGTGGCCAACATTTTGTCATAGGTTTAGCTCTTTCATTCCAATTGTTTCAGTGAATGAAAGCGATTTTTAAGAATGCAAATACTTAGAAACAAGAAACTGTATGACTGATACAGTGAATTTTCTTTTCTTTTTGTGTATTTGGTACAGGGCCTCACTACACAACTCAGGCTCCTAGTGATCCTTCTGCATCAGCCTCTCCAGTGCTACAACTACAGTTGTGTACCATCATGTCCAGTCTCTTGTTTGGTTTTCTCTTTAAAGATTTATCCATTTATTTATTTGATACAGGATTTCACTGTGCAGCTTGGCTGCCACAGCATGTGGTAGCAGACATCAAACCCAGGTCCTTGCACTTGCTGGGCAAGTGCTTAGACCACTGAACTATCTTCCCAGCCCCTACCCCCTTTTTTTGAGACAGCATCTCATTATGCAGTTTATGCTGACCTTGAGCTCACTTTGTAGCTCAGGTTGGTCTTGAACTCCCAATGATCCTCTTGTCTCAATTTCCCAAGTGCTAGAATTATAGGCATGTACCACCAGGCCTAGCTTAGAATTCTTTTATAGAGAGCATACTTGCAGTTGCTTGACTGTCTCTCCACCCCCTACCCCCCTCCCAGTATTGTGGATTGAATCCAGGACTTCATGCATGCTAGGCAAACCCTTTACCACTGAAACACACCCCAATCCTTCACAGCTTTTAGATTACGTCTCATCATTAGCTTTCTGATCAAAATGTGAAATTAGACCCTTTCAACTGTGATTCATCATAAGATAATTGTAGTTTTATAGTCCCAGAGAGCATTAGAGATGATCTGCCCCAGCCCTACAATTCTCTTCTGGCCTTATCATTTTGTAGGTAATAAGCAAGCTCAGAAAGATGACCGAATCCTCCATAACCACACAGCTGACTGATCCCGGTCTCCTGACTTAATCTAGATGTTTCTCAGTGCATCTCACCATATATGTTCTTTTCCCCTTATTACATCTGCTCCTTTTTTTCATTCCACTTGAGGTGTTAGCATATGTCTGGTTGCTTCTCTTTTTCCATAATAGGCTACACTTGGATGAGAGCTCACTTTAGAGCTTTCACAAGAATACAACACTCCTGGAGTTTTCTATGTAGACTCTAGCCCAGGTTAGGAAATCAGCCCTCTTACCTCACTCCAGTTTCCAACAATCCAATATGCGTGACTGTGGTCCTTAGCAAGCTGCCTGTAATCAGAGGCATTCAGCAAAAAGCCTTCAGAAATCAGAATGGTGGCATCTTCCTCAGTCAGAACTGGTCCAGAGCCCTGTGTTTGGTTCACGTTTGGAAGCTCTAAGTGATTGTGATTTACTGACTTTCCTGAGGATGTTGGCTGGTGCTCTTCTTCAGCAGGAAATGGAGTGTTGTGTGACTTTTCAGTAACCATTCCCTCAGTTCTGGGTATCTCACCTTTAAGTGTATTGGGCCCTTGACTAGGTAGTGAGCCTTCCGTCACTGTGCTTAGAACATACAATGACCTGTCCCCATTAGGAGGTGGAGGTCCAAGTGGGACTTCTGTACTTTCTTCCTCTGAAGCAGCATTTCCAGGTACTCTCATCTTGCTCCATATTACAGAGTTGCTTTCCTCTTTGTTCTCAGCCTGTTCACTGCCTTCCCCTGAGCCACTAGGAATCTCCATGTCCTGATCTCTTGCCAAGGTATTATAGAATGGAGTCATCTGCCAAGTCACAGGGTTGCTGGAAGATGACAAGCCAAGGCCACTTGTGGTAGCTGCCATGTCTCCATCTGAGGTAATACTCCAATCTGAATTAGCACCATTTTCATTACTGGTCTGGATACCCAAAGACGAGGAAGTGAGGAGGGGCTGAGAAGTGATTCCAGTAGAAAAGAGATAGTGGGAGTCCAGTTCAGTTGGGATTGAACTGTTTTGCCACCATTCTTCATCCGAGTCTTCCTCTGCGAAAGCTGTGGTGGAGCTGGGGCTGCTGATTGCTGGAGGGCTTGTGCTCAGAGTCTCAGGCACTGTGGGCGTGGAAAGTAGTGTGGGCTGGGATGCAGGTGCAGGGGTGGGGCTTAAGGGGTCTTGCTCAGAGGCTGGTTGGTCTTTCCCACTCAGAATTGTGTCTTTGTTGGGCTTCAGTACTCTCCGGCTTGATGGGCATTGCTGAAGGCCACACAGGGCTCTGCTATTTGGTTTCTTTGTCTTGTCACAAGGTTCACCATGGTTCTTGATACACGTGACACTGCGAATCCTTACTCCACCACCACAGGAAACGGAGCACTGGCAAAGAGAGATAGCTGTTAGTCAAGAAGGAAAAGTTGCTTAGATTTTCCTGGCCATGTTTATAGCTGATTGGGACAGGCTCAGTGGCAGCTGGACACACAGCTAACATTGTCTTTTGTCTCTATATCTAGTTTCAGCACTTTTGGTTTTCCACAGAAATATGTCTCTCTAGCAGGCAAGCTGGAGCTCAGGACTACCCACTTACTCCTCATAGACAGAAGATACAAGCCATGATATAGTCAAACTGAAGTCTTTTGGCTTTGAATATTGGGCAGTGGGGTCAAACAAGAATACAATGATTTGAACAAACCACTCAGATTTTTAGTCACACCATTGCTTTTCTAAGGCTGTAGTATTATTAACTTAATATGAAATGTTTACACAGTCTCAGGAATCTATTAAGTTAGGTCTACTGAATGTTTTTCATTCTACCTAGAAAATATTATAAATCATACAGATTCTTAAGTATTATAATCACTTCCTATAGCAGGCAGAATGAGATTAAAAGCACGACACTCACTATACTCATATATTCATAGAACCAAGACCTTTTCTGAAATTTAGAGATGAATGGTTAATCAAAGGCGGAGTATACTTTTTCCCACGAAGTTAGATCAGTCCCTTAGCATGGCCCTAACATACACACGGTGACTGTGGTTTGTCCCTTTCTCTTTCCTCCTCATGTAGGCCATGGCCCAGCACAGGCAGCTGGACTGCTTTGGGGAACTCCTTCAGGGACAGTCCTTCCTCAGAAATCATGATGTAATATGTCTGTCTCACCTGTCTGGCAGCCGCAAGTCATATGCAGTGGCCACATAGTTTACATTTTTGTACTTTTATCACACTGGCATTTATTTATCTATTTAGTTATTGTTTTTCTGTGATTTAAGGTTATGTTTTTTCTTTTTCTTTCTTTTTTAATTTTAAATAGAAAAAACACACAAAAAGACAAAAAAAGCAATACAGAATTTCAAGACAACACAGAAAATTAACAATGTTATATTACATACCATTGTCTTCTCATCGGTGTAGCTTTAGGTCTCATTTTCAGTGACATTTTATTTATTTATTTATTTATTTATTTATTTATTTATTTATTTATTTATTTTTGTCTTTTTTGAGACAGGGTCTCGCTATGCAGTTGAGGCTGGTCCTGAGCTCACTTTTGTAGCCCAGGCTGGTCTCGAACTCGCACCAATCCTCCTGCCTCAGCCTCCCGAGTGCTGGGATTACAGGCGTGCACCACCACGCCCGGCGCTTTCAGTGACATTTTAAATCAACCATTAAACATCTGCCACTTGAACATGGACCACTTAGTGACAGCTCTGGCTGTTGTACAGTTTTCTGTCTTGTGTGTTTGACCTTAGGACAGATTTCTTAAGATTGCAACTGCTTAATAGTCAGTGGATTCCCAAGGGCTTCAAGTTGTCACTCTAATGACTACATTAGCTCTGAGGAATTTATGAAGCAGGAATTATTATTCCACCTTCTAAAGAGAGGAGCTGAAGACCTAGGGTCTTGGATGACATGTTGCACATCACCTTCAGAGCAAGCAGAGATTTAGTCCACATGATAGACCTTTCCTGCTGGCACCTAGTATAATACTGGACAAGTAGCTATCCCTGGAATATCCTTATTCACTTGACCAAACATTTTACTTTTTCTTCCACTCCTCCTGCTTCTCCTTTTTCTTTTTCTAGAGAGGTAAAAAATGCCTGCAAGCACAGGGGAGGAACAGCCAAGAGAATAGCCGGCTGCAGACTGAACTCTAGCCGCAAAGCCATGACTAAGGTGTCAACAAAACACTTAAATGGCCTATTCTAGGACCTAGGATTGAGCCTAGGGTCTTCGCACAGAGCTACATCTTTAGCTATTTTTAATTTTTTAAGTTTTGAGACAAAGTATTATGAAGTCAGTAAGTTGCCCAGTCTAGGCCTGAACTTGCTATCCTTCTACCTCAGTATCTTCAAGTGTTGGGCTTAAAGGCATAGTACCAAGTCTAACCTTCTTAGGGTACAACTTGTGCATGCCAGGCAGATACTTGTGCTGCTGAGCTCTCTCCCAGGCCCAGGACAGTTCTTAAGACACATAATTATACATATTTACTAAGCGATCATATTACCTAGAAACAACCAGTAGGAAAATTCTTACCCGTGACTATACACATTTTTTCGCTTAAATTCTTTGCCTTCCAAAGACCTATTTTCAATTTCTTCTATGTAAGAAAATAATATTGATGTGGAATGTTCCCTCTTTATTTTGTTTCAATCACGCAGAATCACTCACTGTTGTATAATGAGGGTGAAATTAGCTCCATTGAGAGGCAAAAAGTGCCTGCAAGCACAGGGGAAGGTACAGCCAAGAGAACAGCCAGCTGCACACTGAAGTCTACCAGCAAAGCTGTCTGTGACTAAGATGTCAACAAAACACTTTACTGGCCTGTTCTAAGACTGACCTTCCAAACTCAGTTTAAAATGACAATAGTCCTAATTTTTGATGGGAACCATTTCATGCACCATGAAATGTGGACTTCCTTGCTACCAAGTGGAAGCTCCCAAGTAAGCGGTTCAGAGCACAGTCGTGAGGAAGTGTTTCCCATACTCAACAATTCATTCCCAAGAACTTTCAAAGGGCAGGCTGGAAGTGTTTATTTTCCTGGTTTCTCACAATATTTCTGCTCTTCTTGTGTATTAAGATACTTCCTACTCCATCTGATTTAGACATCCCGAGTCTCTCTGCTTGTCACACTCTCACCTGAAGCTCTCAGATTCTCAGATATCCTCTTTGTAAAAATTTGTCCCTCTAGTCAAATCATCCTTCATGTAGGTCTGAACACATTTCCACACAGCTTGCCTCAGGCAGGCTCAGTGGAGAGCTGAATCATAAAGAGCCCTAGGGACATGCCAAAGGTTCTTAAACACCAAGTGGCCTCCCTTGCAACTTTTCTTTCCAAAAAGTATTAAAGTAGATGGCAACATGATAGACATTCTTCAGGCTTTTTCTTTTATCCTTCTCCTGCTCTTTTCTTTGTTTATTTTGACTGCAAATATTTCTAATACCTGGGGATGTGAGAATTCACAATGTAACCTTAGAAAATTTTTTAAACATAAATAAGTTGAGGACTATGTGCCCTTCACTCCTATAGTGAAGTACTACAGTACAAAGTATGTATATATAGTATACTATGCGAAATATAATACCAGTGATAAATAGCTTAAACTCCCAGTCTTCTATTGTTATTAATTGTGTATGCTATTAACTCAATGATGAAGGATCCACTTCCTTGACTCAAAATTAAGAGAAATTAGTACTTATCTTTCAAGGTTGCTATGAGGGTTATGGAAAATAATAGTCACATACAATGCATACAATTTGCAAGACAGTCATTAGAAGCTGCTATGATCCCTGTTGTGATAATGATGCTGATGATCCAGCAATCATAATGGGAGGCTAATTTCTACTGTCCCTGAGAATCATCTCAACTAGAGTGGAGGATGAGGCAGGGGGAGCCATAGTTCTGGAAGATACTGTGAAGACCCAGGAACTTCTTTGGAGTACTACTGGATATTCTAGAGTCTGATTGTCAAGGGTCAATGAACGGATATAGGATCTATTAATTCAAGGTTTCAAGAACTGGGCAATAATAGCCATGCAGCCAATTTTTTTTTCTTTAGTTAAAATACATTAAATTTTAATACTTTAAAACAAAGGTTGTGCTTGAACAGGAGTTCCAAAGTTTAGTGCAAGGAAAAAAAATGGGCTTATCAATATATGTTCTTTGACCTATACAGTCTTAAAATAATGCACAAACAAAATGCAAACACTGAGCTACTGGCCCAAATTTTAAAAATTAGCAATTTCATATTAATAAAATTCCAGATTCACAGCTTCCCTTGAAAAAACAAGTGACTTGCCTGTATTGGCCTCGTTCCCAAATGGTAACTCCAGACTTCCTACTGGAGCCTGAGGGTCTGAGAATCTCTGTTCTTGGGTGTCTTTCCTTCTGTGTACCCATTTTTCCTGACAGGGTAGACACTGTGCCTCCCGCACAGCCTGGGGATGCCAGATCTTTGCACTGGGACATGTTTTTCCTTGGTGATATTCACCAAGGAAATTGGACCTAAACACTAAGTGCCTTTTCTCAGTGGCCAGAACAGGCAGAACTGCTTTGCATTCAGCCCCAGGCTTCTTTCACTACATCTTCCCTGTGTTTATCTCCTTGGGCGCTGTCAAGCCCTTCAGATGAGATAAATGCTGTACACAATGCCACTCGTAGGACTTATCTCAATTGGGTAGCTTGAGAATTCTTCAAACCAATTTCAGTGATGCTTATCACATGCCTTTACCTTGTAATTTTGAATCCTGTATGGGGGCCAAGCAGCATGTCAGTTTGTTCCTGTCCCTCCTGGGAGTTACCTTGCCCTCCCCGCCCACCAGTCCTGGATGAGGAGTCTCCTGGAAAGAAGTCAGCCGCTAAATTGGTCAACTCACCTAACCCAGGAGCACTACAGAGAGGTGGCAGTGGGGGGTGGGAGCTCTTGGGAGCCCAGAGCTGTGGTGCTGAGAGAGGCTATTCAAAATCCCAGTATGCGTTTATCATAAGGTTTAAACTAAAGGGCTGAGTACAGAAAGTTAATTTAAGGTATAGTCTTAAGAATTTATAAATGAAAGATTGGATCTCATACTTAAAACTTAGTCTGAAAGTAAGCTAAAATACTTAGATCCCTAACGTTGGTTGAATTGTCCCTGCCCCTACATACAAAAGAGCTCATCCAGGTCCCAAAGCCCCTTATATCAGAATGTGACCCTATTGGGATGCAGGATATTTACAGAGGGAATCAAGTTAAACTTCAGTCACTAGCATGGGCCTTGATTCAGTAGAAAAGGGAAATTTGGGCTCAGAGAAAACATCATGGGCAAAAGATGCCTTCATAAGTGAAGGAACACCAAGAATAACCTGAAAAGCTCCAGCTCTGAAATGACGGTACCCACCCTGGTGACACCTTAATCTGGGCTTTCCAGCTTCTGAAACTGTGAGACAAGAAATTTCTACTTAAGTCACCAATTTGCGGTACTTTTTAAAAAAGAGTAGCCCTAGAAAAATAATTCAGTATCCTCAACAACTACAACAAACTCAGATATAATGGAGAGGTACGTGGGCTGTAACTTGGGTACCTTTGAGTAGCTGAGCTCAAGAGTGTGCCTATCTGTTCCCAGGAAACCTAGCAGAGCACAGGCTTGGGATGTCTGGAAAGAATTGGGAGGCTGGAGCTGCCGTGTGTCCAGGCCAATGGCAGAGGAGATCGCAGTCAGATCTTCAGGGCCAAGCTGCAGTGGACTGCCTTGATTTTAACTAAAATGGGGGATTCTGGAGGGCAAGTGACACTTCGAAATGCCTCCTGTCCCTCCTCACTGTCACTGAGCTACTCGGCAAGACCCTGCCACTTTCAGTCTTCAGAATTCCCCCTGAGATGTCACACATGGCTGGTTTTGCTTTGCAATTAGCAGTCAACACAGCCTTACTGTTGTCCTGCCTTCTTCCCAAAGATCCAAGAAGAGCTCACTTATGGCATTTGGTCTGCTTGGTCACTCTGTACCCCAACCACCCTACAAATAGCTCTTACTTAGATTCCACTAGATTCTTAGCAATCTAATTATTTTGATCATTTGAGTAAGTTGAGAATCTAATGGAAAGGCAGGTTGAAAAACTTTCTGGTCTCCGCACCTCTGCTTTTGGAGGTCCACCTCGTATCCCAGGATGCATGTGCAAAGGCGTCACTAGTCTCAAATGTGTTGTTTCTGTCTTCAAACCACTTAAGTGGCTTTTTCCCTCTCTTTCTTTCAAAATTATTTGTAAGGGTAACTCATTTAGATTTCAAGTCTCTGGTGCAGAATGAAGGATGAGGTATAGCCAAAGCACTGTCTTGTTGCAAATAATATTGGCACCAAGGCAAAATCCAGACAATAAATACTTGGCACCAAGAATGGCTATACCATCTCTTTGCCAAACAGCAGCTAGGCATAGTTCAACTGTCAAATACATTTCCCCAAAGTTTATTCAAGGGTTATCAGCAGGACAGCAGAGGGAAGACAGGAAGGCCCATCTCATGAATCTCTCGCTGGTGACTTCACTAATAGTGCTTCCCCCAGTAGCATCTCCTGAACAAGGGCATTGGCTCAGCTTTGCTGCTCACTTCTGTCAAGGGGAAGCTAGAACCTGGAGAGTCCCCGTATGCGGTCAGTGGGTTATGCTTGTGCTTTGGCACCACAGCCACAGGCACTTGTCACATTATGCCAACTTTCGGTCCCTTGTTCTCCAGGGGAGCACAGGTTTTCCAGGTTAAGCCAGGTTGCTATGGTCCACATACATAGGAACATGATAAGAACTCCTCAGTGAAATCTGTCATTGCTGTCCCTTGAGGAATCAGCAAGCTTCTGGCAGTGAGTAAATTCTACATGACAAGAATTATGAACTGTTTTGGATGGAGCTAGCATATTTTTGGTAAATAGATTTCATGAATCAGACCCAATGCCCCATTCAGTCTTATTTTGACAACACTGTCAAGTTGACAGCAGTCTAGGTTGGTGGCGGATGAGCAGGTGAGGCCACCAGCATGCTCTGATTATTCTTTCCAATGAACGGTAGAAGAGCATGTTCTGGCTTATTGCTGATGTGAACACATAAGCAACCGTGCATAAATCCAGAATGCACCTGGCCCAGGTGGTGGTTCCATCTTCTCTACATGCATATTTCTTTGTCTTCCTTTTTGGGTCCAATTTCTCCCATTTGATGGAGAGACTTTATGAGAGAGCTATTTCCATTTCTTTATTTTCATGTAGATGCCCAACAGAGCATCCTGTACAGAATGAAAAGCTAATTAGTTAGCTAACTTTGTGATTTTGAGCTAATGAAACAATCTTAGAAATGGGGTTATCAAGCTGCTATTTCCAAATGAGTACACTGACTTCATATTGTTATCTTCAGAGAGGCTCACTTTGTTCGTGCAAATTTTAGAATACTCCTTTGGGAAACACTTTTAGAAAAAACTATAAGCTATACATAGAAAGTATAGTATATAACTATACTAGCTTATAGTTTAATAAGCTACGTGTACAAAATTTATAATATTCATTTATATTCAAAGAACACTTTTAAACACACGTTTTAACCCAACACATGACTGTATCACTCATGTATTCATCAGTGAGTGGATTGTCTCATTGGTGACAATCAACTAGCTCTCCTTTGCCCTGAAGGTAAGTCCTCAGATAGGGGTCTGCAATTTGCTCATCAGTGGCCGCATGACAATGGGGACCACGTGGCTTCTCAAAAAAAACCTCAAAAGATGCATTAAATATTTATCCCTACAGTCCAGCCTGGTGCTGTCTTAAGATCATTTATTTTCCAGTCATTCTTTTTGCCATTGACTGAAATGCACAAAAAGGAGCCAAAACAAGCTCATGGGATATTCCCAGTCTTTTGGTACAAGGAAAGCTTTGCTTCCCCTAATCTCTTTGGGAACACAAAAAACCCTCATAGAACTGAGCTCCACCATGACCCACAGAAAATTAAAGCCAAAGACTTTCTCATAACCTTTTAACCCTCTCATTTCTAATTATACTTAGAGAATTGTATCAAATTAATTTTGGGAAAACTCAAACTTTATATGGTTAGTAATAGATGTCCTTAATATACGCTAACTAGGCCAGTGAGCTTCTCTGAGAGTTAAGTATTTTTTCCATCATTCCACCACTATAGCAATTCAGCTATGCTTCTAGTCAACTGTAATGGTAGTACTTGTTTAGCAAACTGGTTTTTTGAGATAAGAGGAGGGGTCTGGGTGTGTTACTCGTGGTTCAACAATGGGCCAGCCAAAATCCTGACAGTTTAGCAATTGGATGCCATGGGCCTGTAGTAGTGGAGATCCCCTTTATCTCTGGATAGCCAACCACTGGCCAGCTACGAGAAAGATCCACTAAGAACAGACAACAAGATCCTGAGCAGTGGAAAATACAGGAAACAGGCCAGAGACGATGTCTGTTATCTGTTATGCAACTTTCCCCGGGGTCACTTTGAATTGGTATCAGGCTGATGACATATGAACTACATCAGTTTTCCTTCTACACCTTCAGCTCACCTCACTCCAGTTGCCCACTGTCCAGTCTGATGGACACAGGATATCTCTGTTACAGGAACTGAGGGTCTTGGGCTTCAGTAGGTGCTGGCAGTCCGTAGCCGGGAGTGCTTGCTCGTCAGAGCCCGTAGTCTGGATGCACAGCACTGTCCGCCTCTTCTCTCCGTAAGGTCCACACGTTTTGGAACATGCTTCCCACTCCCCTGCCCACCACCTGCGGGAAGACACGAACGTGGGAAAGGATCGCTGAAGGTATGTGCGCGCTCATTTAACACTGGCAAGAGAAAGCGGGCAAGAAGCACAGCTATGGAGCTGGGAGGCTTGGAAACGCTCTGCGTGCTGGGGATACGCCACTGACGGGGCCTTAGTACTCTGCTCAAAGCCCCCAGTCCAGAGGAACACAAGGCCAAAGCAGTTGCCAAACAGACGTGCTCCTGAATGAAAAGCAATATATATGTCCTCTCTGTCAGGGAAACTGAACCCCAGGTGCCTGGAATGCAACTTCAAGCAACATAAAGTCTGACTTCTTCAGCTGTTAAGTGAATGTAACCATATCACTTTCATAGGAGTACTGTGAAATTAATAAAATGTCAATTCCTGTGAAGTGAATACTATAGAAGCTGATGCTATGCTGTAGAACTTAGGCATTTGTTCTGATCCATCATTATTTTGACTTGGTATCAAAAGAATCCAATTAATCTCTAGGTTTTCTGGCTTTTAATAAAATGGTTTTGTATTTCAAAGTGAAGCAGGAACAACTACAGTGGGCCTGGTTGTTTTTACAAGATATAATTGAAAAATATGGTAGGTGAATGTTTATGAAAAGTACTAAGATGTTGTCACGAGACCTCCTCAGAACATTTCCTCTCACTTTTTTAAAAAAAATATATATTTGGTACGGGGTCTACCGGGTGTTTAGGGTCTCATTATGTAGATCAGACTCACAGTGATCCTCTGTTCTCAGCCTCCTAAGAGCTGGGATTATAGGTGCGCTACCACACTCAGTCTCAATCACTGTCTCAGTGTGTCCTGGGGGCGGGCCCAGTATAGCAAGCCCAGGGATGGAACCCTGGCCACTGCGCTCTGCCTAACCAGGCACTTTATTCCACTGAGCTGTTGGGAAGACCCAATTCCTCTCACTTTGAACGCACTTATCTAATTGTTCTTGCTACTTTTTTTTTTTTTTTTTTGTGGGATGGGGGTTCGAACTCATGATCTTCCACTTGCTAGGTAGGCACTTGTGCCACAGAGCTATCACCCCTGCTCCCTCTTGCTACTTTCTGAAGCAGTTCTGGAAGTCCTCTTTCATCAGTATGTTTACGAATATGATAAAAATATCAGTAGTATCTCAGGGTTCAATCTATTCCATAATTCTGGAAAATATGAATACATTTGTGTTCATGATGGAAAGATAATGCAGTGTGTTGATCACCCAATGCAGAGTTTGCAAATGAAGTGAAATTTTGCCAAATGTGTAACTTTTGCTTCTCTTTACAAATGAAATTGTTCAGAAACCTAAGTGCTCATGACCCAAAGTACCACTATACGATGAACACTGCTGCCCATTGCCTCTCAACAGAAAGACAGACTTGGGCCAGTGAAATGGCTCAGTGGTCTAAAGTGCCTGCTTAGGCAAGCTTAGGCAACTGTAGGGATGGCAGTTTGATCCCTGGCCCACATGCTGTGCCAGCCCCACACCCAGGGCAGGCTGAGCCAGCGATGATGATGATGATGATGATGATGATGATGATGATGATGATGATGATGATGATGATGATAATAATAATAATACAGAAAGACAGACTTGTGAAAAGTGTACGTTGTGTCTTCATGCATCTTGCTCACCAGATCTGGCATTGTGTGACTTCTGGCTCTTACCCAAGATCATGAGGACCAGGAAAAGTGTTTTGAGTTAACTCAAGAGTTTGAAGCAGCCATGGCAGTGCAACTTAAGACACTCATGGAGAAGGAGTTCCAGAACTGCTTCAAAAAGTGGTTAGAGTAATGGGATAAATGTAGACAAAACGCGAGGGAGTGTTCTTTAGAATGGTTAATGCCAGTGTGTCTTTAACTGTAAGAAATTTTAAAAATGTGAAAATTTACCATGTATTTCAATCTTGTATTTAGAAAATGGTCATTTGGGGACATGGCCCTCATTTTGGCCTTTCTGTCTTCTGCAGTCTCATTGTTAATAATTTCCTGGTCTCTCTAATAAGAAACGAGCAGTAGAAGAAGAAACTTAAGTAGGACAGTTTCTTGTTAGCTATTCTTAATAAGATGAATAATTGAGACTATTAAAAATCAATATTCTTTATTCAGTTATTCTTAAGTTTAACAGTTTAAGCTAAATTTATATTCTCTGAGGACCAACAAATGCAAGCCCATTGTCTGTGAGTAATTGATTCAGGATTCCAAGACATGGCCCAGTGGTTATTGAGCTGCTTTTGAAAATGGCAGAGAACTGTCTCTTTTCTTTCTTTTCTATTACTGTGCAAACCTTCCTAACACAGAAGACCAAAGATAGATAGATAGATAAAGAGAGAGAGAGAGAGAGAGAGATAGATAGATAGATAGATAGATAGATAGATAGATAGATAGATGATAGATGATACATAGATAGATTACAAAGGTATAGTTTGAATTTGTCTTTGTTTCCGCAGGCAGCATCCCTCTACATAATAATAAAGTGAGATCATTCTAGTTTCGTGGTAGAAAGAGAATATTGTGAGAAGCCCTTTGTTTCTTACTTTAACAAAACCTCCTGACCTTAACATAATATTGACTTTTGGTAATTTTGAAAAGATAAAAGTTTGTACTATTTTTGTTTAGTAAATAACAGATTTACTTGAATATAGCTTATTTTCATTCCTATACCTTTAATTTCAAGTTAAAATACTAGAAGATAGCTCTTCCTCCACCTTATTACATTGTTCATTTTATAAGTAACTAAGATTACGTATTTGTTGTTAGTCTTTAATATCTGGTTGTCATGTGGGGATAAAAAGCTGGTACTGGGACAGTATGATGAGGAAGCAAATAGATACCCACTGTATTAATCTAATTACTCTGTCTCACTCCTGACATTTCCAGTGGAGGCCAGGCACATTACTGACTATATAAATGTCATTCTGGAAAGGCCTTAATCTAAGCTGACTGAAAGCCTAATTTATCTAATTACATGTTACAGGATTTTCAGGTCTGTCATTACAAAATGATAATGGACCTTCTTGTTTTCTCTCTTTGAAATTTTCTCCAGCCCCCTGAAGGGCCTTTTCCATGTGTTTATGCTGTGGTTTTATTGCGTTCCCCAAATTCATGCATGGGGAACTCAATCCCCAATGCTGTGTTGGGAAGGGGTGCCTAGTGGGAATGGCTAAGGGATGTTTTGATGCCACTGTAAACAATGTTGTGGAAGTAGCATTGCTATGCTACTGCGTGGGGACATCTTTGTCCTCTCTCATTCTTCTGCCTTCTGACGTGCAAGGATACTTCAATAAAGTTCTCCCCAGACAAAATGATGGTGTTTTGAAGGCTGATCTCAGCCTTCCAGACTATATGATAGTAAATTGTGGTATCAACCTGAGTAAGACACACTGAGTGAGTTGTTTAACACAGTTTTGGGTGTGTCTGGATGACTGACTTATGGAAAAAGGTAGGCCCATTTGGGATGCCAATGGCAAAAATCAATATACTTGCATCCCAGATGAAATAAGGGAAAGAATGAAGTCCTGCTTTTGCCTCTTCGAGTGAACTCGTCTGTTATTCCCTTTGAATATCTGTCTCCAGATTTCCGGTATAGACTCTGCAGCTTCCCATTAAGAATTCACACAAGACTGCAGTGAGCTCCGGGACCTCTGACTTCTGAGTGGATCTCTGATTCGAATACACAGATGGTCATTTTGCTTCTTTTATCCTTGACTGTGCAAGGTGGCCATTGTAAGCCTACCTCGTAAATCTTTATCCATCTTATACATGCTTTATATGAAACCTGTTTCTTTAGTGAACTCTAACTGATTAACTGCAAAAATAAATTTCTATTCTTTATAAGTTACCAGTCAGTAGTATTTTGTTACAATAGCATAAATGAAATTAAGAGTTTCTCACTAGTTTATAGTGGAAACCATCTCCTCTGTTTGCTTGTAAAGGTTTTTGAGGCCTAGGTCTCAGGAGCCAGTGTGAAGGTAACATTTGTTGTCCAGCTCATTCTTTTTGGTATTTGCTGAAATTCCACCTTTTCTAAGAGAAAAATAGCAATAGTCTTTCATATTTATGGAAATTTTGTAATCATAGACAATTTGTAAGAAAAGACTATTAATATGTTCTGAATGGTTGATGAAAGGGGCAACAGAGTATTCAACAAATTCAGGAAGATTAAAAACATCAACCTCAATGTTTATTGATCCCCAATAGTGCAACCTCTTTGGCTTAATCAATATGGAATTGGCAGGAGCCCAACCAGACCTTTTCTGTTTGTACCACTGATCTCTCTCACACCAGAAAGTTAATGGCAGTAGCTGAGATTTTCTGCTGGACTAAATCTCAGTCAGGTTCCTGGATCTTCTCCTAGGCCCATTTGTATGCTTCCTTGTAAAATCCAGTTTAGCAGAGAACATGGCTAAGTCAGCTTGGCAGGAACTTTTACCCTTGACGCCTGTTTGAGTTCCTTATCTGCCATCTTTCCCCAAGTGATGCCTCATCACCCTGGCTTGTCTTCATCAAGAATACTGTTACGCCAGTCTATCCAATATCCTTCCTTCCCCCCTGCTTCTTCTTAGTTATTTCCTATCCACTGACCCAACTCTCTTCCTTGGATACAAATTCCCTCTTGTGCACACTGAGTTTGGAGTTGAGATCAGTTTCTTTCCTACTGGGAATTGTACTGTAATGCTCTCTATATCTGTCATGATGTTCTTGAGTGAAGTTTTTATTACTATTAATCAAACATCATTAAATACAAGTTTTCTATAATTACTTAACCTAACCTAACACACAACTGGGTAATTGATCATGCATTGTCTGTGTTGTTCTTACTCACTAAACATGAGCTAATCTTTTTCAAGTTATGTAAAAATCCTAAGGACTGGCAGGGTATGGTTTATTCTCATTGCATCAGTATCCCGGAAGCTTTAAAAGTTATCAGTGTGCAGGCCTGACTTAAGACATAGAATGTCTTATGGATAAAAGAAAGGCATCAGTGATTTTGGAGAGCTTTCTGATTACTTTTATTTGATGCCAGGGCTTTAAACTATTTTACTAGTATCCTTGATGACAACTAAATAGACTGTGTTGAAATTTTTCTCCAAAGGTTGAACTATATTGTTTGAGTTTTACATAATATAGTGCGTGTGTGTGTGTGTGTGTGTGTGTGTGTGTGTGTGTGTGTGTCTGTGTTTGAGACTCCCGAGTTGAAAATCCTGTAGTAGTTGGCTTAGCAAAGTTTACTATCATTACGGAATGGTTTAATCTCCAACTGAGATAAAGTAGGAGAAGTGATGCGCATTTGACTCTTTTTTTTCTGTGCTTTTACCCTATCTTTTTATCACAGCATTTGCATCAGCAGCATTGACTACCAATGAAGCAGGTCACTTGATTCTCTCTAAGTTCATTATGCAGACAAACTAAAGGTCCGACTCTGAATTTGTCCATCTCTAGCTCACCATAATAATTTCCATTAAAAAATCAACTTTCATAATGATTATCTTTCTTCTAATCTCTACCTTAAAACTATTTTAATGCAAGATAACCCATCTTACTAATTCAATATTCTATATCACATGATGACCATCATTACAGTGTAAGCTATCTTTCCCCTCCTTGTACTGTGCCTATGTTCCTACTGTATCCTGTTGCTCCAATCTCATACTTCCTTGCATTTTGGTCCCCCAAACACACCATGGTTACTATGCTTCTTTATTTCATAGGTTTCTCCCAATTTTAGTGACCCTGCTTCTTTAACAATGTTCTTAAACAATGGAGATCCCCTTTCCCCTTATTTCCCTACCACCATGATCAGGGATACGTGGTACTGCCTAGAGACATTTTTGGTTGTCATGACGATATATATATATATCGATATATATATATATATATATACGATATATATATATATGCGATATATATACGTATATATGTATATATACGATATATATATACGTATATATATATATACATATATATATATATATATATATATATATATATATATATATATATATACTGGATCAAGGCCATAGATGCTGCTATATTTCTCATCATGCACAAGGTAGTCCTCAAAACAAAGAATTACCCATACTAAACAGTCCATAGTGTTGAAACTGGGAAACTTAAATTTAAACCATGCGCCATTCTCTTCTACATTGAAGACTATGTGGAACTGAGAGAGTTGACTGAATCTCTATGAGATATTTATTGAGCACTTTGTATATAAGAGGCACTGCCACAGTTGGAGGTTTGCAGAGTCTTGTTTTGATACAAACAAGAATCCAGAGAGAAGTCAAAAGAGAGAAGAGACTTAAATGACCTCTTTCTGCAGTCAAATGTAGTTTAATTCTGAAGAATTTCTTTCTGGACAAGCTTACTCTGTCCTGACCTATGTTAGGCAAGGCTCTGAGCATGCAAGGCTCTAAGCCTGCAAGTCATTGGCTGCATAACACATTTTTTCTTGGGTGGAGTTAAACAAGAGCTTTTATTAAATATTTTTAGGAATCCTCTTGAAAATCCCTATGGGCAATAGCAAAGAATGTCAAAATTGGATGTAAAAACAAGACATTACTGAAGAAAAATGACTGAGAAAGAAGATTGAACCTTGCACACAAAGTCCTTCTGGAGATGAAATGGCAGCTTTGAATGTGGAGGAAGAACTTTTCAGATAACATGGAAATTAGGTGACAGGAAGATGTCGCCATGAACTGTTTGTCTAAGGGAATGAACTACTGGGCTATGACTGAAGAAATAGATGTTCATTTATTATCTATGCATTAAAAAGCAAATTAATTTAATTATTCTAATTCTTTTGTGAATTTGCACATATGACTTAGTTTTGGAGTCAGAGTTTCCTGCTTGTTCAGATTTTTACTGCATTTCAACGCGAAAAATGCTTTCAGCTTGGGAAGGGGCTGTTCATCCTGCACCTTGCTCACTCTGAGACATTCTGGGTAGCAGTGTGGTGCAGGAGGACAGCAAGGTTTCTCAGCAAGAAGACCTGGGCTAGAATGCAGGCTTCACCTTTTAT
>PVJA010004645.1:23151-84318 GCA_004027025.1 Myocastor coypus | reverse complement strand
AAAAAAAAAAAAAAAAAAAAAAAAGTTGCAGGGGGAGGCAAAGATGAAAGGATGTCTTCATGAGATGAGAGCAGGCTTTAGCCACTTTCAGTACTGCAGTGACCAGAGGAGTTCTACTATCTCACCAGCCTGCACGGGATCCCCTAGTGGACATCAGGACAGTGGTGCCCCAGCTGCCACCTTATCTCCTCTGATATGACCCTGAAGGCCACTGGGGCCGGTGCAGGTGGCAATCTGGAGGCCAATTGTGTTTTCTCTCCTCTTGCTGTTCTGCCAGCCCATCCAGAAGCATTGCTCCATGTGGGACTTCTTTTTTTAAAGACTTACATCTTACTATGCAATTTAGACTCATAGTGATCCTCCTGTGTCAGCCTCCCCAGCAGTGGGATTATGGGCATGTGCCACCACACTATTTTGGTGGTTGGCATGGCACAGGGCCGGTGTAGTGTGGGGCCAGAATGGCAGAGGATCAAACCCTGGGTCCTTGGGCTTGCCAGGCAGGCACTTAGACCACTGAGCCATCTCCCCAGCCCAGTGTGGGACTCTTGAGGTCACAGCCCGAAGCTTGTCAGCCTAAACTGCCATGTCTGCAAAAGGCAAAGGAGGGCTGCCAGGTGGGGTCAGGTTCCCTCAGAACACCAGCACTAGCTCTAGGACAGGCTGTGCAGAGGGAACAGCTTTGCCTGATCACGTCAGCTGTAATGTGCTTGACTGTGGCAGCGTTAACTGTCTGGTTCAAGTACCAAGATTGGAGGTAACCTGGATACACAGACTACGTTGTGTTCCTCAGACTTCCCATGTATAAATATTACATTTTTCCTGAGTTCTTTTAGGTTTTTTTTAATGGCCTGCTTAGCCTGCCCTTGGGGTGGGGTGGGGCTGGCACAGCATGTGGTGCCAGGGATCAAACTGCGGTCCTTGCGGTTGCCTAAGCTTGCCTAAGCAGGCACTTTAGACCACTAAGCCATTTCACGGGTCCCATCTCTGAGTTCATAAATACTATACAGCTGAAATAAGACCTTGAGTCAGGTGCAGTGGTGCACACCTGTAATCCAGGCACTCAGGAGGCTGAGGCAGGATTACTATGAATTCAAGGTCAGTCTGAACTATATAGGAAGACCCTGTCTCAAAACAAAAACCTAGAAAACAGAAAAAGGATAGAAGGATGCCAGTGTCAAAGTCTAAGTGGAAACAGATAACTCACCGTCTGAACTTGACCAGCGGTCCCTGCTGGTGTTTTGAGGCTCACGTATGGCTGTTCACAAAGTTGCCATCGCTGCCAAGGTGAATGAAGGGAAGCAGGGAGGCCAGGGCTATGGGCCCAGCCACAACTTACCTCCCTCCTGCCTGGTGGCCTGGGCACCAGACCCACATCCTGCATTATCCACATGCGCCCCAAGGAGAGGCACCCGGCTGGAAGTTGTGATTCTGCCCCAAACCTGTGGATGCAATGCTAACTAAACATGTGTTTAAAGACCCACCGTTACCCAAACTTCTACTTAGAGGTGGTGGCTGGTGAAACTTAGGGAGGTTCCAGTGGGAAATACCATGCCAGGAAGACAGATGTAATTTAAGGCAAATTTTAATAATTTGTAAAAATCATATATACAAAACATGTTGAACCAACTGCCGTGGCTGTAAGACACACTTTTTACACTTTGTCACATTCACCTTAGCCTAGACACAGTATGTGTAAACGGAGACCGGTTACAGTGCAGTGGTCTTGCCTGGGCAGTCATGGTGTTCACTCGCTGGGGACCCTGTGACACAGCATCATGTCCTCTTGGTGTTTAAGACCTCTGCCATATCCAAGGCAGCTTCTGTGGCATAATCTCTATCTCATTCATTCTGCAGGGCCTCAGCTCTGCTCAGCATAGTCAGGCTCCTTGGTTGACAGGTTAGGCACAAGGTGGTACTGAATGGGGCCAGGCACATTAACATTGAGGACAGTGGGACAGGATGATGGGTCTTAGTTGGTTCTGGTGGAGTTAAGGGACACCGAGATGGTTTTAAGTCCATTTGCTTTTTTTTTTTTTGTACCAGGAATCAAACTCGGGACCTTGTGCCTACCAGGCAGGCACTTACTCTGCTGAGCTATGATAGCCCTGGCTCAATTTGCCTAAGAAGTCAAAATAATTCTGTGAGGGTCTTTGGATTGACAGACCTGATGATTCGTTTTTCTGGACCCTGTGGGCCCCAGGTCACAAAAGTTGATGAGAGCTTCTGTCCACTGATCTAAAGGTGAACCTACAAACACACATCGTCCTGATGGCTGGGGAGAACAGGGCAGCCTCACATCTGACTTTATTGGTCTTTCAGGTGCAAGTCTGGTTTGGTTTTTGATGTCCCAGTACTAAGGGCAGCTGAGAGAAGCTGGTGGTAGAGGCCTCCTGTGTTATTCTGATGGGGGAAGAGGGGACCCCTCACTTGGGGAAAATGAGTGCTGCGGGCCACTGAGCTCTCAAGAGACTGCTGCAACTTTGCAGATTAGCTGGGGATGGTGGCTGTAGGGTAGAGCTGGGGTTAGGTTCCACTGTCTCTCTGAAGTGAGGAACAGGCTGTTTCTAATACAACCCCTAGATGACTGTCCCACAGATGTGAGACTTGCGGGCCTGAATACAAGAACCCCACAAGCAGTGTTACATATCAGGGCAATGTTCACTCAGCCTGCAGAGGAAGGCTCTGTGGCCACCATGTCCTCTGCTTTCTCGGCAGGCAAACTGCCTATTCTGAACTTCCTCATTTCATGGTTACCAACTCCTGGGGACACTTATTCTGCCAGGTTAGGTTGGGGCTCACTTATTTCTGGTGACCTCCTGTTACTCCTCTTGGGTTCTGGGAGCGGTTCTTTTGCATAGGCATTTTTTCTTTTTCTTTTATTTTAAATTTTATTTATTTTTTTCTTGTTTCAGAACCTTTGTTTGTTTATTCACTCATTTTTATGGCTGGCTCAGCCTGCCCCGAGGGCAGGGCTGGCACAGCATGTGGTGCTGGGGATTGAACCGTGGTCCCTGTAGCTACCTAAGCTTTCCCAAGCAGGAGCTTTAGACCACTGAGCCATCCCGCCAGGCCCCTTTTTTTTTCTTTTTAAGAATTTTTTATTTTATTTATTTTTTTCTTGTTCCAGAACTTTTGTTTATTTATTTATTTCTATGTCCGGCTGGCTCAGCCTGCCCTGAGGGCAGGGCTGGCACAGCATGTGGTGCCAGGGATCAAACCGTGGTCCCTGCAGCCGCCCAAGCTTTCCTAAGCAGGCGCTTTAGACCACTGAGCCATCCCGCCGGGCCCTGCATAGGCATTTCATGTGTGGTAGAAGCTTGGCTTGCTAAGGGACTGGTTCAGCAAGATGTAGGCAACGTCTGAAGTACACAAGTAGGACTGTCCTGAGAGCTCATGTAGTTGGGGTGGGAGCTACAGGTGGGCAGAGCTATCTGTTCCGGGTGTAAGGCACTCAGGATAATAAGCAAGAGGGACTGAGGGAGGCTTCAGGTTGCTGATAACCTGCTTGTGGTTGGAGTCAGTGGTCAGCTTCAGAGTCATCAGTGCTCCAATGTGGAGATCAGATTCTCTACCATCCTGAGAGCAAACAGACTTCAGGTTCGAGAGTTCTGAAGGGGTAGATAGCAGGTCTCTAGCACTCTGATGTCGCTACTCAGGACAGCATGTGGAACATTCTGGAAATCTGGGCTGCTGAAGCAGAAGCAGCACTGCCCCACTTGAAGTTACCTCCCAGTCAGGACCTTCACTCTTCCTGGATATAGGCACCAGCTGGTGTGTTGCCTGCCCTAAAACAATGGTTCACATAGCAGTATCAGCTCCTGGGCCATCCAAGAGCTTTTTTTCTTATGGATCAGATCTCTCTCCCCCTGGGCCCAGTGCAAGGCCTCACAGAGGGGCTGGAGCTGAGGTCTATGTCAGCACCTCTTCAGCTGTGTGGACTCTTCAAGGTGACAGGAACATAGGGCTCTCTACATCTCAGGTTCTTCAGAGAAGCTGGCAGTGGGTATCTGAAAGGCTGCCCACTTGGGCATGGGAACAGCTTGTGAAGAGGGGCATCTCTGCACCGAGGGGCTATGTTTCCTCCTGAGGTTGCTGTTGGTCACATCCAGGGGCTTGCTCTCTGGTGACTGACAGTGGTCATCCTGCCAAATGCAGAATTCCGCCTGCCTCAGATACTTCAAGGACTATCTACTCTTGTGGCTCTTCCCCTGCTGTACACTTGTCTTCTAGGACATGCAGACGGGGCTGGGTCAGAGAGGTCCTGAGAGGCACAGAAGCTGCTCAGGTGAGCTAAGGATGTCCACTGAGCTGAAAATCACTAAGCTGTCCAACTTTCACAATTGGAGGCGTTGAAACCCCAAGGGCTAGCTAGGCCTTTGGCCTTATGGACAATTGTGGGCATGCTTCTGCCTTCCCACTGGGGTCAGCTCAAACCTTGCTGGCCACACACAAGCAAGGCACCGTGTGACACACACAGCCCTGCTAGCAGCCTGCTTGTTGAGAAAGTGTGAGAAGGCTCTGGCTACGAGCCATGGCAAGGACCAGAGGCACTTGGCCTGTGTTAGCATGGCTCCTTGTTCCCTGGCTGAGACCTTCACCTATCACCAGGGAGTGGCAACCATAGCACTGCCAAGCCCTGGGCCCTGTTGGTCTCCAGTCAGTTGCTGCCAGGCTTCTTCTCACACATGCACTCACGTATGTTCACATATGTGCTACATGCTGCTTTCAGACCCTTCAGAGGTGATGGTCTTTGATCAAACCAGAATTTCTGAGGCTCTCCTACACACCAGGCTGTTCTGGTATGTGAAAAAGAAAGCTGTGACTGACAAAGAGTGAACTTTCTTCAAATGACATTAGGATTGGAATTTTTACTGAAAAATAAAAAATTAGTGTTCATTTTGAATACTGAGTGCTATTTTAAGTTAAAAGAAAATCTAGGAGCCGGGCGTGGTGGCTCACGCCTGTAATCCCAGCACTCGGGAGGCTGAGGCAGGAGGATCGGTGCAAGTTCGAGACCAGCTTGGGCTACAAAAGTGAGCTCAAGGCCAGCCTGAACTGCATAGCGAGACCCTGTCTCAAAAAGACAAAAAAAAAAAAAAAAAAAAAAAAAAAAAAGAAAATCTAGGGTTTCATTTTATGCAATATCAGAGATAGAAGTTACTCTGATCTTCAAGCCACACCTTCCTGGCAACTGCTAAGACAGGTACAAAGTAAAAGTTGTGAACAGCTGGCTCTGGATGACTGTTGTAAGCAAGATGTTTATCCTACACTACCAGATGAGGAAACGTGTCCCCGGACCCCCAAGTTTGTCACTCATAACCAAACAGCTTATTTCATTTTAATTTTTGATCATGGAATTAAAATAACTGTACTCATTTTTTACCAAAGAAGTTGGAAAAATCATAATAGTAAGAATTATAGAGCTCTATAAATTGGAGCTGACTCCAAATCCTTGATTTCTTTACAAATGAGTTAAAAATAGGTATCAGTAAAGACCTACACTGTGTTTAGTATAAACAGTATAACTATGAGGAAGAGTCTTATTTTGAGAAAGTTTATTGTTATATTTCTGCAGTAATAGATGAGGCATGAGTACCTCCTGCTTCTCCAACATCCACAATAAAAAAGAAAAGACAATAGTCAAGGGTAACAGTGGAATTACAATAAAAAAAAATACAAAAGCCTAAGGTTTTGGAGACAAAAAACCGACTACAATCTATGTGTAGAAAAGTTGCAAATGATTTCAGCTCAGCCTTGAATCAGGCCTCTCCTCTAATTCTGACACCTCACAGCGTTCCAAGCGGGCATCCTTGTAGATGGATATCCTAATCCCCTGAATCAGAAAGAGGAGGCTGCGGAGGCTCAGCCAGCAGGGCCTGCGACCAGAGGCTGAGCTGGTAGGGGACTCAGGCCCCTGTATGTCCCAACTGCTGTTTTGTTATCAGAAGTCACCATATGTCATTACTGCCTCGCTTCTGGGCTTGAAAGTTACTGTCTATATGTTGGGCTGGAAGAGGGAATGCTCTCCCCAGAGGCTGGCTTGGGACACTGGCACAGTGGCCTCCAATAGCCAGGGAGCATTCTCCAGGGTAGGGGAGGAACAGCTTGTGCTCTCCTGAGTCTCAAGCCTAAGAGACACCATGTGAGATACAGACAACACTGGGCCAGGAAAGCTCACTGTGTAGACAGACTATCTTTACCATGCCCCCATACATCTACCCTGATAGGCTCTGCCAATGCTACTCATTTCCTTAAACACTAACCCTGGTGACATTCCTCAGACCTGAAGACCTGTGCAGGAAGCAGTACAAAAAATAAACTTCTCTTCAGCCAAAGAAAAGAGCTCAAATGCCAGCAAACACTGACAAACCTCTGAACACTGAAAGGTTTTGTGCTGTCCTCTAAAGAAAACCTTATGACCACAGATGATGCAGAAGCGTACTTCTCTTCCTCTTCTCATCTAGCATTAGCCACAGATTCCTATTTTCTGGTTGCTGAAAAGAGCCAAGAGCAAGATGCACATGGGACACACGGCCAGGAGCAGCGTGGCCTTTGGACGGGCCTTGGACGGGTTAGTGAGCTATAGCATCTGCTGCCAATTTCTCTCTTATTTGAAATGCTAGGAAAAGCCTCCCTTCCACTCCCAGACTCTTGGGAGAGCAAGAGAGGGACCAGTTTGGAGTGGCAACGTACAGGGAGACATCTGGCAGGTAAGTAGACAGCTGATGCTTTACTGGCTCATGCCTATCCACAGTGCCTCCTACAGTGCCTACCCTTCTACCCTCGTCATGGCTCGCTTCTGTGTGTGCAGCAACAGAAGCAAGAGCCCTGCCAGGAATGAGACTGAGGGGCATGCTGAGCACAAGGGCCCCTGGGTCTGTGAGCTTCCTGAGGGGCCAGCTGTGATGGACTCTGGTTGACTGGGGTGCTCACGAAAGCTCTGCGTGTGCTTCTGGAAGCCTAGGAAAGGAAAATGACATTCTTTACTGTTTGCAAAAGGAGAGGGTGCTACATATTTCCAACTGTCCTGTTGGAAGGTGACTTACAAGTAGCCACCTGCAAGGCTACTTGGCTTATGTGTCTTTGTCATTGGGTGTGAGAGCGTGGCAAGGAGTTAAAAAGCACCACTGTGTGCACCCAGGCAGTACGAGCTATGGGTGGTGGCCATCCCCACTCTGCACCATGTTGCTGGGCAAGCTGACGAGGCGAGGCCTGTCGCCAAGGCATTAAGGCAGGGCCACAGCCCCTAACCTCGTCATTCACAGTGAGGGGCAGGGCTGCCTGGCACAGCTCCTCGGCGCAGCCTCATACACCTGAAGGGGGGACTCTTAGGACATTGGCATAGCTGAAAAGGCAGTGTGTTCACTTTGGGAGGTGGCACTTAGACCCTGAGCCAGGATGGCAGGGCCAGCTCGGGCTATGAGCTTAGCAGCACTGCCATGTATCTCTGCAAAATACTGCAAGGCAAAGCTTTCAGGTTAGTCTGTCTCTGTGAAGATGTGCAAGTTAGAGGAAAGCCATCTGCAAGGCCAGCTGGGTCTGTATTTCTGTCAGTAGAGTGTGTGTGTACACACACGACAGTTGACTACACTATGCCAGGAAAGGACCAGGGTTTCTGTAGAAAGAAGGAAGCCGTGTTATCAGGGATTAGAGATTAACACCAAAGTGATCACTTGGGTTTTCAGTAGTTTCACTAGTCCCCAGATTCAGTAGCTAACATCAGAGTCCCCATGTCCTTTTCCTGATGCTTGTTGGCCTGACTGCTGTCCAGCATTGTGTGGCCAGGTGTTTGGTGACATGGGTCTGAGAAGGCCACAAGGACACATCTGCCCATGAGACCCAGCCGGCAGCTGTGGGGCTGCTCAGGGATGCTACAAGATGAGGGGCCTTCTCCTTCACTGCAGCATGATATCCTTCAGGTTCTCCTGCAGGATCGTGTCCTTCACGGCATGGAACACGAAGCGGATATTCTCGGTGTCGATGGCAGTGGTGAAGTGGTGGAACAGGGGCTTACTGCGATTTCGTCTCTTTCTGTCGAAACATTGGACCAGGTAGCGCTGGACGTCCTCCAGCCGGTGCGGGTCGCCCTTGAAGTCCGGGAAGTGTTTCTTGATGCTGACTGTCTTCACTTTCTCCACCAGGAGATCCATCTTATTGAGGAACAGGATGATGGAGACGTTGAAGAAAAGCTTGTTGTTGACTATGGTCTCAAAGATGTTCATTGACTCTACCAGCCGGTTGGTGCACCTGTCCTCCATGAGGACCTGGTCGAACTCACTTGATGACACCATGAACAGGATCGACGTGATCCCATCAAAGCACTGGAACCACTTCTGGCGCTGAGACCGCTGGCCACCCACGTCCACCATCTTAAAAGGGATTTTTTTAATAATGAAGTCGTGTTCCACAATTCCCTTGGTGGCCTTCCTGGCCAGCAGGATATCTTGCTTATTAGGGAAGTAATTCTGTAAAATATGGGATGCAGGACATTCAGGAGGGGGAAAAAAAAAAAAAAGCAGAAAGAGTGCAGAGAAAAGTTACAGTAACTTGCAATATGTTTAACCAAATGCCAAAAGCAAATTTCATTTACAGAACTATAAATTTACCAGGAAGCAAAGTGAAAGGATTAAGTGCATTTCAATACACATGGAGGCTCCTCAGTCTAAGGAAGAAGATCAGAAGCCTCACTTCCAGCCTGCAGCATAAAACTGCATTGATTTTCATTTCTAGAGGGAATTATTGCCTTTTTTGGTTTGCTTCTGCACCACCTTACTATAGCCTTTCTTTTGCAATGTAATATATAGTTAATCTCTGGTTAAACTAACATGTTATTTTTGGAAAACTTTTTGGTGCTGGGGATAGAACTCAGGGTCCTCTGCATGCTAAACACACCCCCAGCAAGCTTTATCTTTAGTGTCACAAATGCAACAGTGGCAACTCTCTAGCCTCTGTGATCCAGAATTATGAAGTGTCCTCCACACCTTGGTGCCCAAAGCCACTCATGCAGCAGTCTCTTCCAAGCCCCTAATCCTAAGAAGAAACTGGGGGGTTGCTTGCCAATTCACAGGGCAGAGGCAACAGAGGAGCAATGTCACTGAGGAGCAACCATGGTGCATAACAGGTCAGCAAGATCTAGACTAAGATACCCTATGGAATAAGTGATCTAGTTACTTTAGTCAATAAATGAAGAGGAAAAAAGATGGGAGAAGAGATTAAAAAAAATGTAAGTGACTTTGACCAATTGTGATAAATGGACCTTATCAGAATGATGATTCAAATTATTTTTCTTAAAAAATAAAAAAACCCAGCAATATCACTAGGAAAACATTAATGAGGTAGCTGGGAAAAGTCTTAGAACTGGACATTGGTTGATAGTAAGGAATCACTGCCAGTTTTTCAGAAGCTCAATGGTACTGTAGTTGTGAGTTTCAGTTTCATCTTTTAGAGCACCAGTGTTGAAGGGTATGATGCTGGATCTGTTCTTGGGGGTACGACAGGGCAAGGTGATCCTTATTGTATTTGGGGTTGTGTTAAACAACTTGTTTTGTATTTGCCTGACTTTTCCATTAGGAGTAAGTTACAGGAAGCCCTCCTTTGACAGGACTCCTCTGTTTCCTCACAGTGACGTGGGGGAATTCCTTCTCACAGAGCAGTTTCCTCCCTTTCACTTTAGACAAAGTAGAGATCTAAGCAGGAACATGACATCACAGTGCTGCTCCGGGGAAGTAGAATAACACGTCCCTTTAGCATGGCCAAGGCTGTGACTCCTTGCTTTAGTATCAACACAAAGGTTTTTTGACCCTGGATCACGGACTGGGGAACAGGTGTGTGTGTGTGTGCGCGCGCACGCGCGTGTATGTGTTACTTACCAGCTGGCCGATCCGGTCCAAGTTATCCAGGAAGTACTTCACTGATTCTCCCTGTTATGGAGGAAAAATATTCAAGACTTAGTTTGGATTAAGGAACCTGATTTAAAGAGTGGAGTAGAGTTACAACAGAACTATTCTGCTGTGCAAACAGAAAAATAGAATAAAAAGAGTACATATTTAATTTTTAAAATTAAAAAGTTTTAAAAATAATGTTTCTCTAGCTCCAACCCCAAGATTCAAAATCTGACTCTTTCTCAAAGATGCTTTGCTACACATACATCCTGTTGACTGGTGGATGCTAGCATACTCTGTGTTGCGCACCAGGGAGGGACAGGTCTAGAACCTGGACACTAGATGCCTGGATGTTGGTTTTAAAAGTAGTAAATTCGGGGCCCGGCGGGATGGCTCAGTGGTCTAAAGCGCCTGTTTGGGGAAGCTTGGGTGGCTTCAGGGACTGCGGTTCGATCCCCGGCACCACATGCTGCGCCAGCCCTACCCTCGGGGTGGGTTGAGCCGGCCATGAAAATGAGTGAATAAACAAAACAGGGGTTCTGAAAAAAGAAAAAAAAAAAAAAAAAAGTAGTAAATTCTGAGGTGGCAAAGACAACATATTTTCCTGTTTCTAGAGGCATTTCATTATCACTTCAAACACTGATGATCTGGTTTACAGCATAGAACAAAGAGGATCTTTCATTTGCATTTCTATGGTCGATGGACCAGTCTTTCCTGGATTAAATACTGACACAAATGGAAATGAACAACATTGCACACTCTCAGGGAGGAGTTCTGAGGGCCTCAACTGTTTTTTGTTTTTTTTTTTAATTATTATTTTTTCCTATTTTTATGTGTTTGGTACAGAGTCTCACTATGTAGCTCAGACTTGTAGTGATCCTCCTGTTTTCCGCTTCCCCAGGGCTGGGGTTGCGGGTATGTGCCACGACTCCCAGACTCAGAGGTGGGCTCAGCTCACCCATGGGTGGAGCTAGTGCAGCATGTGGTGCCAGTGATTGGACCCGGTCCTTGCACTTGACTAAATAGGTGCTTAGTCTGCTGAGCTATTTCGCCAGCGCTATTTGCCTAGTTTAAATTTAAATCTCTACTGAGTTTGAAATCAGTATCTTCCACTAGACATACCAGGTCCTAATACAGAAAAACTTTTTTTTTTTCCCACCAAAATGTCCCACTCTCTGCCTGTTTGTTTTATTTCTTTGCACATAAATTATTCAGGGTTATTCTGCATTAGAGCCAACCAACCATGGACTGAACCCTCTGAAGCTCCGAAATAAATAAACTGTTCTTTCTTAAGCTGTGGGTCAGGTATTTTGTCTCAGTGATGGAAAAGTGACTCATCACACTCTGCCTCACAACAAACAAAAAGAAAATCAACAACTTTTCTTAAATATATCAGAGAACTGAGGTTGCAGAGCACACTGCTATTCCAAACTAGAAAGACAAGCAGACAGAGAATAACAGCTTAGTAAGAGAAGAAGATACTGCTAGAGCCAGCAACTCATATGTTCTGTGTAGTTCGCAAGAAATAACTAGAGCCAAGTTAGAAGACAAAAGAAAAACAGACAACAAAACTTACTGTAGCTTTAAGAGACAAAGCAAGCATCAGAGTGAGATTCATGTATTGCAGTGGTCTTGGAATCATAAGATCAATAATTTGAAGTAACTGATGAACATGCCAGCAAGCTAAGGAAGGAAGAGGACAACATGCCCAGACAGATGGTAATATATACAGGAGTGCCAGGAACTCCAAGACAGAAATATCCAGCTAGACTACAAAGCAAGAGGGAACCACAAAGTAAATCAGAGGATACTTGGAGCTTAATGAAATTCGTGACATCAGAATTTCTGAGATGTGGCTACTACAGTCCTTAGAGGAGGTATCCATACTTTTGAATGTTCTTGTTAGGAAAGATAAATGATCTAAAGATTTTACCTCAAATGGCTTAAAGAGGCAAAGTAAGGCGAGCAGGAGGGAGAGATGACAAGTTAGGACTATATACTCATAGGACAGGAAGAAAGAAGGCAAAAGCTGGCTCTTCAAAAAAGTCAACAACAAGGGCAACCTTCTAGCTAAAGAAGCAAGTGAAAAAGCAAGAAATCCTGAGGACTGAATGAAGAAGTTTGTTGAAGCCCCTGCAAACCCTGGGTAAACATGAGCAGGGCACAGCCAGCTCGATGTGACAGATTGGGTATCTTCCATGAAATTGATAAACTGCTTTTAAAATCTTATTAAAAAGAATCTTATCAAAAGTGACACTGCGGAAACAGAAAATCTGAATAGTCCTACATTATGCTAGAAAGTGGAATTTTTTACAAAAACAAATCTTCCCCAAAGGAAAACTCCAGGCTTAGTTTCTTGGTGAATCTTACCAAACATTAAAAAAAAAAAGAAAAAAAAAACCAAAACCAAAAACAAAAACAAAAAAACAAAAAACCACTAATCTTACATAAATTGTTTCAGAAAATCATAGAGAAGTTCTCTGTCGAGCGTGGCCCATGGTCTCCTGCTTCAACAGTGCTTGAGCGGAACCGGCCCTCACAAGCCCTTGCTGCACGCTGCCCGCTGCCCGCAATGCCGGCCGCAGCCCAGCCCAGCCCAGCCTTGTCCCCCATCGCCATGACACCGCCTCACCCTCGCAGGTGCGCCAGAACTACCACCAGGACGCTGAGGCCGCCATCAACCGCTAGATCAACTTGGAGCTTTACGCCTCCTACGTCTGCCTGTCCATGTCTTACTACTTTGACCGTGATGATGTGGCTTTGAAGAACTTCGCCAAATACTTTCTTCACTAATCTCACGAGGAGAGAGAATATGCTGAGAAGGTGATGAAAGTGCAGAACCAGCACGGTGGCTGGATCTTCCTTCAGGATATCAAGAAACCAGACTGTGATGACTGGGAGAAGGGGCTGAACGCGATGGAATGTGCGCTGCACTTGGAGAACAACGTGAACCAGCCCCTCCTGGAGCTGCACAAGCTGGCCACTGATAAGAATGACCCCTATCTGTGTGACTTCATCACAGGTAAACTCCACCAAAGAGATGGGTGACCATATGACCAATCTGCGCAAGACAGGGGCCTCTGAGCCCGCATGGAGGAGCACCCTTTGACAAGCATACCCCGGGGCACAGTGACAATGAGAGCTAATGTCATCAAGGCAGTACATGCATGTTGGGGCTACCTTAACCTTTTCTATAAACTGTACCAGAACATCTACTTAAGTTGTTTAATTCCTTCAAATAAAGACATTTGGTACCTGGCCAAAAAAAAAAAAAAAAAAAAGGAAAAGAAAATCATAGAGGAAGAGCTAATGCTCAACACCATTTTAGTTTATTTATTTATTTGGTGCAGGATCTTGTTACGCAGCCTAAACTCGTAGTGATCTTCCTGTTTCAGCCTCTCCAGTGCTGGGATTACAGGAGTGTGCCACCATGCCTGGTTTCCATGGCTGGTATGGCATGCTGTACTGGGGATAAAACTCAGGTCCTTGCACTTGCCAGGCAGGTGCTTAACCACGCAGCTATCTCTCTTGTCTTTCAGCACCTTTCATGAGTCCAGCATAACCTTGATATCAAACTGACAAGAACATTACCAAAAAAGGACAATAGCATTCTAATAGCCATCTTGAACATAATACCCTGAGGAAAACCTTAGCAAATCCATCCCAACAATATAAAGGAGAGTACATTAATAACATACAATGTGAACTCCATTCTAACTCATTGAAGAAGGACATATAAAGCTTAATAAGTGCATAAAAAAGGCACTTGAAAACTCTGACATATACTTAAGGTTAAAACCTCCCACCAAACACTACAAATAGAGTGTAGTGAAGGACAAGCTACAAAACACCTCCAGTTAACATTATAATTAACAGTGTGGTGTGGAATGGCTTCCTCTAAGGTTTGGGGAAGATAAGGGTCCCACTGTACATCTTTGGTCACTCTACAAGGGTATCTACCTGTAGCAGTGAGATAGCAGGCCAGCATAGAAGTGCACGCGTGCGTGTGCGCGCGTGCGTGCGCGCGCGCACACACACACACACACACACACACACAGTGTAAGCAAGAAATGCAAAGTATGGGAAGCAAGACATAAAACTGAATTTTTAGGTCTTGTAATTGCTCAAATACAAAATCTTAAGGAATCTAGAAAAAAGCTAATGACAGAATCCATGAATTCAGCAAATTCAGAAGAAAAAAGGTCAATGTACAAAAATCAAAGAGTATTTTTTATATATCGACAGTAACAACAACAACAATAAAAGAGCAATTCCATTCACACCAACACCTTAGAAACAAAATGTTTAGAGGTAATTTTTTTTATTTGCTACACATTGTATGTTTTGAAATAGTTACACATTCTTAGGTGGTTGCAAAGAGCATGGTTTATTTTGTCCAGTAGTTATACTTTAGAAACATATAGTACCATATCAAACTGCACATCTGTGTGCATGTGTGCACAGGGTCCTGGGGGTACAACCCAGTGCCTCAAGCATTCTGGACAACTGATCCCTCACTACACCCTTGGGCACCTCCCCACTGTTTGACACAGGTCTTGGCTAAGTTAAGTTGCACAGGCTGACCTCAAATGTTTGGTCCTTCTGGCTCAGCGTGTGGCACCACACCTGGCAGAACCAGGGCACTGACATTAGTGTTATGTGTGTAAAGACCTAGCTAGCACTGTGGCACCCTGGGTCATCCTATCACCATCAGAGTCTTTTCTTGTTTTCTACTTGGATTGGTGTAATGCGCTGGGTCAGTGCAGCTCTGAGAGGTCCTTTCTCCTTGTATGTTTTCTTTTCATCCTAGGATCTTTCACAGAGCAAAGGTGTCAAATTTTGGTGAAATCAAAATTATTTTTTACAGAATTTTCTTGTACCAGTCATAACTTAGGTGCTATGCCTAAGAACTCTTTATCAAGCTCTAGGTTCTTAGGAGTCTTTACTATGTGATTTTTCTAGAGTTTTAGACTTTCACACTAAAATCTGTGATTTAGTTTGAGTCAATTTGTGCATAAAATGTGAGACTAAAGTCAAGAGTCAGTTTTCTTGACTACAGATGCCACTTGGCCTGCACAATCTGTTGAAAGGCCACCTTCTTCTTGGGACTGCTTTGCCTCTCTGCAGGAGCTGCACATGGTTTTGTTCTATGGACCTACAGGGAAGTCCCTTGGGCAGCCACACAGTGCTGAAGGCTGCAGCTCTACAGTATGACCTGAAATCAGGTAGAAGGACCCCTCCCATTGTGTGCCTCTTTTGTGTGTGTGTGTGTGTGTGTGTGTGTGTGTGTGTGTATGTGCATTGTTATTTCGGTGCCTTTCTAGATAAATTTTAGCATAGTCATAGTCTTGCTGATAGTCATAGTCATAGTCTGCAGGCCTAGAGATTTTGGTAGGAATGACTGAATCTGTAGAACTGCCCTCTTTACAACACTGTTTTCCAGTCTATCAGCACACCACTGCAAAGGTGAAATATTTTGCTTTGAAAAGAGAACCCTAGAATACTACCTAGTAGTACCTTGCTATTTTGTGGCTTGACTTTTGTGGACCCACTGTTTTGCAGGTTTTCAAAAAATATTAATCTAAATTATTTATTGTGGATTTTTTTTTTGCTCTATCACAGTATTTTGCCATAACATGCAGCATATGTATGTTGCTAAAATTCAAGTTTATAAAATGGTTAAGTACATTAGAAGTGTTTTTATTTATTTATTTTTTTCTTGTTTCAGCTCCTTTGTTTATTCACTAATTTTTTATGGCTGGCTCAGCCCACCTCAAGGGCAGGGCTGGCGCAGCATGTGGTGCCGGGGATCGAACCGCAGTCCCTGAAGCTGCCCAAGCTCCCAAGCAGACGCCTTAGACCACTGAGCCATCCCGCCGGGCCCTAGAAGTGTTTTTAAAAGTGTGGGAAATAGCTGGGCATGGTGGCACACGCTTGTAATCCCAGCACCTGGGAGGCTGAGGCAGGAGGATCGGTGCAAGTTTGAGACCAGCCTGGGCTACAAAAGTGAGCTCAAGGCCAGCCTGAACTGCACAGTGAGACCCTGTCTCAAAAAGACCAAAAAAAAAAAAAAAAAAGGAAGTGTGGGAAAGGTTCAAAAGAGTGTGGGAAGGGTTTATGAAGCCTTAAAATATGTATTCATATTAAAACAAATATAACGTTGCTGCTTTGCTGATTTACACTTATTGCAGGGGTGTCTGGAGTATAACTTCCACAGGAAGTGGCCTTTTTTTTTTGCCTGGCTCAGGCTACTGGGATTGCCTATGCAGGTACTTAAACCATTGAGCTAACCTGAAAGCCCCCAGATAAGTGACGGATCACTGTATTCTAGAATGTCTGCAGTCTATTTTTTCCTCTGGATTTGCTTCATAGCACTCAGCGATCCAGGCACTCAAAGCTTATAGCCAAGAGAGAAGGAAGTCTGGCCACTGTTCTGGCTGGCAGTAGACTCTGGTGTCATCTACAGGGTGCTGATTTTGGGTACATGCAGGATGTAAGAGTTGTGGGGTTAAGAAGGCTTCCACACAGTTTTCAGAGGCAAACCTCAGAGGCCAGGAAGTGTACCCTGAGAGGGTAGTGTGAGAACCTGTGAACGTGAAGACAAAGATACAGCAGAGACCCGGTAGGTTAGAGAAACCATGGGAGCTACAACCACTGGAAGTACCATAGGGATTGAGCCACCCAAGACCTCTGAAGTTCATATCTTGCCACAGGCTGCCTTGGATGGAAAGCATGGAACTTAATGTTTGTCCTGGTGGATTCTGGACTTTAATTTTATTTATTTATTTATTTTCTTGTTTCAGAACCTTTATTTGTTTATTTACTCATTTTTATGGCCGGTTCAGCCTGCCCCAAGGGCAGGGCTGGCGCAGCATGTGGTGCCGGGGGATCGAACCGCGGTCCCTGAAGCCACCCAAGCTTTCCCAAGCAGGTGCTTTAGACCACTGAGCCATCCCGCTGGGCCCCTGGATTCTGGACTTAATCTGCCTCCAATTCCTTTCTATTCCCGTATTTGTACCTTTTGGAGTGGGGATGTTTTTCTTGTATCATTGTATGCTGTTTAACTTTCTTTTCATTTGTGTAGGATCTCATAGCTAAGAGTCTCCCTTAAATCTCAGAGAAGTCTTTGAGCTTGGACATTTCAGGAATACTGAAACTGTTAAAACCTTGAGAACTCTTAGACATAGATAAAATGCCCTTTGCATAAAGGATATATATATATATATGCCTTTGGGGGGTCAGGGGGAGAGGAATGTTATGGCTTGTATCTAGATGTCCCTTAAAGCTTTATGTGCTCACAGGTGGGGCTTTTTCAAGGTGGCTGGATGTAAGGTGAGTGATGGTAGGATTAAGAGTGTGTGATAACTGGGCTTAGCATATTTTTGGGTGTGGATAATGAAAGTCCCATCCTGGGTGTGTGTGGCATCAGTCAATAAGCTTATAGCCTAGACAGAATATGAAGGGGGGGATAGTAGGCTTGTTACCTCCTGCCCACCACACCATGAAGTCTTTCTTGTCTGTGATGCCCCTGTGCTTTGATGCCTCGCTTTTTTTTTTTTTTCCCCTCTTTACTTTCTGTTTTCTTTTTAGGCCAGGAATCGTACTCAAGAACTTGTGCTTGCTAGGCAGGTGCTGGTGCCACAGAACTATATTTTCAGCCCCATGGCTTGCTTTGAACCAGCTGACCAGGGACTGAAACTTCTACAAACTGTGAGCTGAAATAAACCTTTTCTCTTTAACTTTGGGTATTGGGAATTTTGTCTCACCAACTAGAAAAGCAAGACAAAATCATTTCTCCTTTTCTGACCTGCATGCCTCACATTTCCTATAAGGCTAAGGCCTTATTGCATTAGCTAAAACAGGATTTCCTTTTAAATCTGAAAAATCTTTATTGGAACTATTGGACACTTGCACAAAACATTCAACATCTAAATAACTGATGTGACACGTCAAGTTAATAAACTCAAAAGTCCCTAGCGTAAGGGGTAAACTCTCCTGAAATTGATTTATAGACTCACCAGAATGCTAAGCAAAATCATGGTAGGTGTTCTGACAAGTGTGGGTTAAAATATATCCTCCTAAAATGACACAGAATAACTCAAACAGTTCTGCAAAAGAAAAACAAAGTTCTTACTAGACCTGATTTTAAGACTTGCCATGAAGTGACAGAGTTGTTACTGGCAGAAGAAAAGACATACAGATCAACTGAATAGAAGTGATAGTCCAGAAACTGGCCTACACATCTATGGCCAACTGAATTTTGAAAAGTTGTCAGGGCAACTCAATAGAGAAAGGAAATAGTGCTGAGAAACTGGAGGGGCAAAATAAGAGAACATTGACCCTGGCGACATCATACACTGAACTAATTCAAACTGGGCCCCAGATCTAAATGTACAAACAAACTACAGACTTTCTAACAGAACACCTTTGTGATTTTTAGTAAGGAAAAAATTTCTGCTGCCAAAATCCCATGATGAACCTCAATGACACACACTGTGGTACCACTGTTCCTTCTCTGTGTGGGAAGAACCTGTAGGTGTGGTGGGACATCTTCGTGTTGCTGGGCTGCTTCAAGCCAATCCTGGGAAGTAACCTTGGTGGGCCTGATCTAATAATGAGATTCTTAAGAAGGCCTTTCCTGCTAGCCTACACAAAAGAAAAAGTCATCCTGTGAGAGGAGAACAGGTGGCAAGGACCTGAAGGCAGGCTTTAAAGACCAGAAAGTGGGGTCATCACTCAAAATCATAAGCAAATGAATTCTGTCAATCAGTAAGCATAGAAAAGGACAGTAAAGCCTAGATGAGAATGCAGCACTGGGTGATATCTTATTGGGTCCTGTGACACCAAGAACAGATAGCCCAGCCAGTGCCAGGCACCAGGCTCATGATCATACATGGTGACCAACATATCAAGTATGCAGCAACAAAAAACTAGTAGCTTCTTAGAATAAAATAATCATGAACCACACAATATAGCGCCATGCTTGTGGGCACACTCTCAACCATGGGAGCCCTGTGCACTTTGAAGGTACTATCTTCTAAGTAAGTGGAGATATGATTTTTTTTTTTCCAGAGCTGACTCTTAATTCTAGCTTAGACATTTCTGTCTCTGGCAGCTTAGTGATTTCCTGACTTCTGTTGAGTGTCACGGACCTATCTAGGAAAGTTTGCCCCACACCAGAATAGCAATGATAGTGAGCGTCCCCCACCCCAGGTCCCGATTAATAGACTCTGGGCACTGAAAACCAAATAGCTGTCTAAGAACCCCCCCCCCCCACATTAGCTATTAGCTACGTCCAAAGTCACAGGATTGGTTGGCACCTGGCTTTTCTAGTTTTTATAGAAAGCCCCTATAGGTTTACTACCCTGTTCCCAAATAAAAAAAAGGACAGGAAAACAAAGAAACAACCAAATCAAACCAAACCAAAAAGGCAAAAAGCCAAAACAAACAAACAAACAAACCCAAAAAACAAAAACAAAAACCCAAACCAACCAACCAACCAACCAACCAACCAACCAACCAAATAAACAAAAAACCGCCAGCTCCCAATCTAGCAATAATTATCATATTCAAAATTAAAGCTGGGCATTTAAAACACCAAGAATAGCTAAGCCTATACCTAGCTTGCTTTCCAGGGATGATGTTCACAGTGAAAGAGGGTAAAAGGTAAACAACATCTTAGTATTATTATGAAAATTACTTTGACCTTGGAGAGCTCTTGAAAGGGTCCCAGGGACCCCAGAGCATACCTATAAACCCCTTCCCTAGAGAGCTAGCTCATCTGGATGGATGCTTTTGGTAGAACTGCTCACCTCAAAGCAGAAGCCATCACTATCTACTTGCCATTCAGTGGTAACCCCTCCACACAACAGACCACAGCTCAGGGTGAATCTCAGCAGGACCCTGCTGTGTCTACCAACATGATGGGGACATTCAAAATATAACATAAATGGGCCCGGCGGGATGGCTCAGTGGTCTAAAGTGCCTGCTTGGGAAAGCTTGGGCGGCTTTAGGGACCGCAGTTTGATCCTGGGCACCACATGTTGCGCCAGCCCTGCCCTTGGGGCGGGCTGAGCCGGCCATAAAAATGAGTGAATAAACAAACAAAGGTTCTGAAACAAGAAAAAAAAATTCTTTTAAAAAACTTTTCAAAATATAACAGAAATGTAATATAAGTTTTGCACTATTCTTTACTTAAAAACACACTGAGTGTAGTGGCACAAGGCTGTAAGCGGAGCACTGTGTGAGGCTGAGACAAAAAAGACTGCCAGTTTGAGCCTCGCCTGGGTAATTTCGTCACTTCTGAGAGCCTATTTCAAAAAGAACTATAAAAAGGAATAGGGATGTAGCTAGGTGTAAAGGCCGTGGGTTAAATTCCCAGTACCACAAAGAAAAAAGGAAAAAGAAAAACTACAATGCTAGTCATAATAATGAACACACACAGTGCTTCTTGTGTGCTAGATGCTGACTGTAGTGCCCCAGGTTATTACTCTGCTGCTGCCCCACAACCGTCAGGCAGGTGTCACAGTTATTCTACCTTACAGATCTTACAGGTGAAATGAGATGTAGTGTGGATAAGGAATGTGCCTGAGCACTAAGTGATATGGTTTCTCAGTTCACTGTTTAGGAATATACAAACAGCAAAGCTACAAGTAAAAGGAATCATCCTCCAACAACCAGAAAGATGGTCCCAGTAGTGTTCCCAGGGCCCCACCAGTTTCTACTTTCGTTCTCAGCCTGAACAATGGGCCTGATGCGTTAGGCCTGCTCTTTTACATGGACACATGTTTTCAGATTTTCCTACAATCATACAGGACATAAAAAATATAGTATTCATAGCTGGGTGTGGTGGTGCATGCCTGTAATCCCACACATGTGCTGTAATCTCAGCACTTGGGAGGTTGAGGTAGGAGGATCACTGAGTTTGAGGCCAGCCAAGTTGAGTTCAAGGCCAGCCTGACCTGCACAGTAAGACCCTGTCTCAAAAGGAACACCTCAAACACACACACACACATCCACACACACACATCCACACACAATTCATGATTAAAGAAGAACCAAGAGACAAAAACACAGTGAAGGGCATTCAGAGCTGCCGAAGGCCACACAACTCCAAGCAGCTGCTCAGCACTGCACACACATCACACTAAACACCACCCTCTGCCTTCCCTCTAGGCCTTAGTGAAGTCCTGGCAGAAAGCCCAGCACCCCTGTGCAGCTAGCTCACTGCTAAGCCCAAGAGCAACTGGCAGCTCTGTCACTGATCATGAACACATGAGTAGGACATATTTTTTAACAACAGAAAGTTACTTGCTACCTTAATATTGAGGAAATAAAGGCAAAAAAAAAACCCTGAAACGAAACCAAAAACAAAAATATAAAGATCTCTGTTAGCAATATATAAATGGGGTACATGTGGAAAGCAAAGCGTATGAGCTGAGGTGCATGGGTTTGCGGCCCAGCCACTTTTCCCGTTACTCCTGTCTCCACCTTGTGGATGGAGGAGAGAATGCAGAGAAACAACTGCAGACTACTCAGGATCTCCAAACGGAAGTCATGTTTACCTAGATCATTTCCCAGCAGTCTGTTATCTAAGTCTCCATCCATGCCTGTTCTCCAAGCCCAGAGTTGGGCCAAAATGCCAGGAAGCCAATCATGGAGCATAGGGCAAACTGAAGGCCCAGGATAGTTTAATCTCCCTTCCCTAGGCATAAGCACAATGGCATGATATCAGGTCAAGGAAGTCTTGGAGAGCACTACAGAAGCTGTGAAGGCTGACCATCCCCCAAAGCACCCCAAACCTGCTGCTGCTGTTTTAAGCCTTCCCAGCCCCCTCCTTCTAGATCCATCCTCACTCACTTCCTTCTACAGGCAGCTGATCGAGGGAGCTAAGTTTAGCTACAGCCATTTCTAATCTTTCCTCCAGGGACGCAGCTGAGTTCTGCCCCAAAGAGGCACCAGACTCCATTCTTCAGATGTGGCCAGGCAGCTGCAGGTCCTTGTCACAGGAACGCTTTCTCTGGGCTGGGTGCATCCCAACGGGACCTACCTTCTTCTGTTCTTCCTGCCTCTACCAGCCCTGAAGGTTTGTGGTCCTTCTTGGGATGCCTGGTGATTTTAGTCCCCAAACAAACAGCCCTAGCTCTGGTACTGCAAAGCTGTGGATAACAGGTCACCTTCAGGGGCCTTGCTTTCCTCTTCTGTAAGTCAGAACAGCACCCCTGACTAAGAGCTGTCTTCAGGCTAAGTGGTGGGAATGACACTGGGCAGGCTTTACAGGGCAGCATCATTTCACTACTGCCAGACCTTAACCATGTGGTTCCAGGAAAGCTGGTCTGTTGACAGGATTTGAGCTATTATGGGGAAAAGTAAGGGAAGGAGGAAAATCTGGCACATAGTTTTTTTTTTTACCTGATGTCGTGTCAACTGGAAAGAGAAAGTTTAGAGAGACATATCCTGCCCCATCCCTATTGGAACTATGCCACTCCTCTCCCACTGCTGTCTCATCTACTTTAATTTCTAAGGACAGAAACAATTCCATCTCACAGAGAATGTTTTCAAAACCAGCCTCTCAACCTTAAACTCAAATTAAATCTCATTTGCTTTATAACTTGCAGTGATTTGTTCTTTGATTACATATTGGAATTTACTTAAAAAAACAAAAAAACAAAAAAACACCCAGCTCTCTTCCCCTTGCAAGAAATAGTTGCCAAACTGGGCTACTAGAAAATGAGAGATTCATCAGTACTGTTATAATAAAAAAGTGAGTGCTACTTGAGAGGCTAAGACAGGAGGATTGCTTGAGCCCATCAGTTCGATACCTTCCTGGGCAATGTCACAAGATCCATTTCAAATGAAAAATAAAAGTGCAAATAGCAACTAAGAAGTGTCACACTTTTGATAGCAGTTAGCGCCAAGCAGCTCTTCAGATTACTGGAGTTCAGTTCTAGTGTTTTGCGCTGTCAACAAAATGTGGTAATCAGTGTGTAGCCTGGTCCTCTGGAGCACAGCACTTTTTCCAATGCCATAACCAGAGCCCCAACCTGATTACTATCTATCCCTAGCTCCAGGCCCTTTGCAAAAAAAGCAAAGTAAAGGGTTGGGCGATAGCTCAGGGGCATAAATGCCTGCCTGGCAAGTGCAAGGTCCTAAGTCCAATTATGGGTAAACCTCCCTCTCTCCCACACCTACCCCCCCCCCCAAAAAAAAGGTAAAGCAGAAGAGAAACCTGTGGAAACAAGACTTGCTCAAAATGTGGACTTAGAGCATCAGCAGTTCTGGCTCTAAGGATGAGGTCCACACAGGCTTCCTTTCTAGGAGAGGTTTGGTAGCCTCATGTCCTGCTCATAGCTGACAGATGGATATGGTCATGAAAAGTCAGTTTGGTTAATTGAACAATGGCTCCTGGGTCCAGACACTGGGTGACTGTACATGTGACACACTGCATCTCATTTAATACAAACACAGTATGATGACTGCCATTTTCTTGAAGAAACCAAAGAAAGCATAGACATTAACTTGACCAAGGTCAAAGTTATGTAAGTCTAAACTTTCCATTGTGTGAATGTTTGAGAATTAGACAGTGTAACCAACAATATGTACATTTGGGCACAGTGGTGCAGTCCTGTAAACCTGGGAAGCTGAGGCAAGTTTATAAATTCAAGCCTGGTATGGGCAATTGGATACAGTTTTGTGTAAAGGCTCTGAGTTCAATCTTTTTTTAGTGCTGGGGGGGTGGTGGGAAGCTTGACAAAACTGCACATCACACCAGGATTAGGGTACAATTTATATTATGTACAATTTATTCCCTGAGAACTAAAATGCAAAATCTGAACAAGGACAGCAATTGTACTCCTGATACAGCCTGAGCACTACAGACAGGGCACAGAGCTGTGAGACAAGGAGTGGTCAGGGCATGTGGAAATCACCTTGTGCAGCTGAAGGCATATGAAGGGAAGGGGTCACAGCTGTTCTGTAGGATGCTAACCTGACCTTGTCCTTCCCACCACAGGCTGCTCAAGCGGCTTCCCCTGACAGACATGGAGTCCCTGCAACACAGGGCCACTTTGCACTCTCTGAAGCAGGAGGTGGCAAGTTCTGTTTGATGGGCACTGGACTGTGGCAGCTACAGGGCGAGGCCAGGGGCAGGGATGACTTGACTCTCCTGAGGCTGCCCAGGGCTCTGCGCCTCATAAAGAAGCCTTGTGCTGTCTCTCCTGGCTGGCACGATGGCCTACAGGCCACAGGACACTGACTCAGCACATGGACCCCTCCACCAACACTGAGCCCAGACCACAGAAGGACATGCCAGGGAACTCTGATCAGCCTCAGAAGTCTTCTTCCTCTTTCCTCCTCAAATCATTTTTCAAACTTGCTGCTGACAAAGGAAGCTCATGGAAAAACTTATGTCCTCATGACTGACAGGAGGAAGGGCAAGAGGTAGACAATGAAAGTGTTGTGCCTGGCCTATCTGAGCTCTTCCCCCATCCACTGGCTGGGAGTTAGGCCCCTTCTGATCTCCCTCAGTCCCAGTCCTGGGATGAAGGCAAAGCTCCAACATGTGTATGTAACAAGGAGTGTTTGAGCTGGAAGTGGCCTCAAGAGCTAAAGCTAGCTCAACACAAGCAAAAATAAATTATTTCATGATCTAAAATACCTGGGTAGAGTTGTGATAAAAACATGATGGGCTCCAAAAAGGTGACCCTGGGGACAAGCATCTCTGGCATCTGTGTTATTTATTATCAGACCATGCCATCATATTCAACTTTTGACACTTTAACTGCTCTTAATTAACCTAAAAAACCCCCACAGTGGTATATACTTCAGGTTTAAAAAGAATTAACCTTATAAAACAATCCGACTGAACAAAATTCCTGAGGCCCTGGTTTATCCTCAAAGGAAACTTCCTCAATACAAGAACAGCCCAGGTAGTAAATCAGAGTCTGATATGACACTAACTTGCCAGTCAATTCAGAGATCAACACTCAATGGGTAACCAAACTTCCTGATTACTTTTTCTCTGCGTTAGGAAATGGATGTAGAATACATAACCTTTGGCTTTCATTCCTAAGAGCCACAGCGAGAGTTTTACAAACATGAGCCTTGAGCCTCTAAGCAAAGTGTCACCTGGGTGTGAGCTCTGTAGGGAATGGCCCTGGACACAGAAACCAAATCCAGGCTATGCTGGGGACCCTCCTTGGAACAACACTGGGGGTTTGCTCAGGAATAGCGCCAACTGAAATGCCAGCCACCCACAGCCAGAGCAGCAGGAGCCTCCCAGACAAAGGGGACATTTGAAAGGTGTCAATAAATTGCTCCTCAAAGTAACATGCTTTCCACCTTCTCAGAAAATTTTGCTTCATGATTCTCAATTTTTTTTTAAGCTGGGTAAACAGAAGTAAATTCAAAATTATTTCAAAAAATTTTGTTTCTTAAAGCTCAGATACTATGCAGGGAAGATAAGACTATTTTGTCATATATACACTCAAATTAGTCAATGAAATTTCCTTATTTTATTGTTTAAGTAGTACAAGGGATTGAACTCAGAACCTTGTGCTTGCCAAGCAAGTATTTATTTCACTGAACTATCTTCCTGGCCTCAATGAAGTTTCCTTTTAAAAGACAAATGGGGGCTGGGGAGATAGCTCTGTGGCACAAGTGCCTGACTGGCAAATGCAAGGTCATGAATTTGAGCCCTGGTCCTGCAAAAACAAACAAACAAACAAACAAACAAAGGCAAAGAACAAAACACAGTGCAGAATCTGAAAGGAACATTACCAAAGGGTTACACAGGAACACCACTGAGGCCACCCTGTCATGTGGAAGACAAACTATCCTTCCCAAAGACTGAACTTTACTAAACTGACCAGGACACATACCTCATGAGGAGAATCTGGTTCTTACATAATGTTGGATAAGAAGGAAGCAAAAGGGGAGCTGGGGAAATGGCTCCGAGGCACAAGTGCCTGCTGGGCAAGTGCAAGGTCGTGAGTTTGAACCCCAGTCCCACCAAAAAAAAAAAAAAAAAAAAAAAAAAAATTAAATAAAAGAAGGAAGCAAAAGGAAAAAAATAAACATTATTTATTACAAAGTCACCTCCAAAAAGCAAAACTGCAGCTCTATAAGCACCATTACAATACCTTTCACTTAAAAAACTCCATAGGAGGGGGCAACCCACTCGGGCCACCCTTCTGTTCCCCTCTTGGACAGAAGCTTTCTTTCTCAATAAATTTTCTATTTTAAACCTCAAAAAACAAAAACACAAAATAACAACAACAACAACAACAACAAAAAACCCCACAAAAAAACTAGAAAAAACTCCATAGGAATGCCCATGGAAGCATTTTTTTTTTTTTTTTTTGGAACTGGGGATTGAACTTAGGACCTTGCATTTGTCTGGCAGGCACTTGTGTCCCTGAGATATCTCCCCAGCCCTGAAGCATTATTTTTAATAGTCAAAAAGTGGGAATGATTCAAATGCCCATCCCATAAATGGTGAATAGATTAAAAAAATGTGGTCCCTCCGCACAGTGCAATACTACTCAGCAGTAAAAATGAACAAAACCCCAATATATGATCAATACTTTCAGCATTCACGAGTAATGCTGAAAGAAAGAAGCCAGACACAAAGGTCACTTACTATGAGTCCACTTACAGGAAATCCAGAGACTGAGGGTGGCAGAGGGAGTGTCTGGGGTTGGGAGCTGCTAAGTGTGTGAATAGGCAGGAGAGACCTCACTGGGATGATGGAAATGTTTTAAAAATGGGTTTATGGTGATGTTTGCACAACTTGGTAAGTTTATTGAAAGTCATTGAATTTACACTTTAAAAAGCCACAAAAAAAGTTTCCATAAAACCCAGTTATTTACTTAAGCATGCTCCTATTTTGCTCATACTGAGTTTAATCATCTCCCATTGAGACGCTCAACACTATTCAGGCCTAAAATCTATTTCAGAGGCTCAAAGCTCTCAGCACAGGAAAGCTCCAATTATAAAGTCTGTTACTTGCTGTTTTCATCTTTATTAAACCACAGCTATTTAACAAAACTGCAGCAGGAAGTTAGACAGACCCTGAGTATCAATTAAAAGGAAACCAAGTAAGATTCCTAAATGGAGCTACGGGCTTGGGCATGCTCCCTTTAGAGGCCCTGAGTGCTGCTGGGAGTGGAGGTGGGGGCCTAGCATTTGGGATCTGGAGAGGGCATAGGGGCACAGGAGCAGTGGTGGCACAGCATCAGCTTGGTGCCACCCCACAGCATGGGATCCAAGAGAGCAAGGCCACTGCTTCCTGGTGTGGTGTGGGTGGCAGCTTGTGTGCTTCTGTGCTACAGTGGCCTAGTGACAGTGCAGGCCAGGGAGTCTACTCAGAAGCCTGTTTTTCTCCACTCTATCCATTTTTATCAAATGTACTTACTGTCAGGATACTTTGTAATATAACACTAGAACTATTCCACTCCTTAGAAGTAAGAAAAGAGGAAAAAAGCCCTCTAATATGCCTTACTTAAAATGGGGGTGTGGGGGAGAGTTCTATAATTTACTAAGATATTTTGGCACTTTGCTGGGAGTTTATCTGATGTTCATATCTTACAACTGAGGGATGGGATTAAAAGACACTATTCAGAAGAAATATTATGCAAGAAAAAGAGTGGGTAGAGAGAAAAGGAGGGAAGAAAAAGCAAATGGGTGGGGTGGGGCAGACTGGTATGCTCAGGAGTATGCTTAGTTGTCTAAGTTTGAAATTATTTAAAAAATTAAAAAAATTAAGTTACAGCTTATATGTGTTTATGAAAACAATCAGATGACTGAAGATGACCGTTGACAGAGTCAGCTAAAATCCTCTGACCAGACAGGAGGAAGGGAGAGGCAAGGAAACCAAGGGTCTTCTCAGAGTGCTTTCCATACACCGAACCGCTTTCCCAGTCTCAGTCTTCCCTCTTGCATGCCTGGGAACACAGCTGCCTGGGTTACGCTGGCAAGGCCTCTGCAGTGAGATTGCCGTGCTCCCCACTGGAGCACATGGTTCCTGCCCACCTGCCCTCCGGGCCAGCTGTACCACACACACTCACAGGAGAATAAACATATTCAGAGCTCTCCCCAGAGGGGCAATGGCAGAGACCCCTGTAGGCCTGTGCCCAGTGTCTTACTCCTGGCTTGTCCTCCACTGAGTAGTACTCAGGAGCCTCCAGGGAGTTTTCCGACCAGCTCACAGATAGACAACATTCTGAAGTGGATCTGTTCAACTGTGTGAACCCTCTAAGCCATCCCCATGCTCAGCCATGTTCATGATCACCATGGGGAGCACAGCTGTGACGTGTTCTCTGCTGGCTTCTGGGCAGGAGGCATTGCTTGTTTCTAGCAAATACACAAATTATTTTCTTAATCAAAGCCTGGGCCTGCTTCCAGAGTGGCGCATGCACTCGAGCTTGGCCTTATTTCTAGCTGGGGCCTTATTTCAGCCCCAGCTGGGCATGAGGGTGGCTTAGAATCTCTTCCATTCTTCCCAGCTTGTGCCAGCAAGTCCTGTAGGGAATGCAGACATTATCGTGGGACTTGCTTTGGCCCAATCCTCTTAGTGAATGAAATCCTCTGAGAATTCAAGGAAGCAGTAATTATCTTAAATACCTCTGTCTAGGCTGAATATAGTGTTGAGGTGGGTAGACTGCATTCTGTATGGTGGAAAATTAATAATCTAGTTGCTCTGTGTCATGAAGGAAGTGAAAAACTTTCTCTAAGGGGAAAAAAGCATAATCCTATTGTTTTGGACCCAAATAATTCTCTGAAATTTTAGCTCTTGACATTTATAATCACTTGTGTTAAAATTCAAGGGGAAAAATTCATTAGTTTTGCTAGGCTGACAGCAAAATCCACTACAATAAGATTTGTCACATGATTGAATGGGCAGAGAACAGTGGCTGCTCTGTAAAGTTGAGAGTCCAGTCTGACTCAAATATCAATACAATGCAAAGAAAGTCAGTAACAAGGAAGGACTTCTGTATCCTGCTTCCACCACAATAGTGTATATTGTATGTTCTATTCCATATCAGCATGCATTTGTACACATTTTCTCTTTTTTATTGAGCGGCAATTAAAATCAACTCTTAGCTAGCTTGTTTCAAACTGTATTTTTCACTTCATTTCTATTAAATTTCTTTACTCTGAAATCCTTAAATATGAGATGTAGTTTAGAACTCCGAAATTTTCAGGTTTAGAGTATCACACATACCTTAGACAGGACAAAGTATCACCAGATGAAGTCTGGGCTAACACCTCAAAAGTCAAATATGCCAATATTTGTGCAACAGCATACACATGTCTTTCTTCTTCCTCCCTCTCTTCCTTCGTCCCATTTTCAGTGCTGAATGGAACCCGAGGTCTTGTATGTTAGGCAAGTGATTCACCACTAAGCTGCATCCCCAGTCCTGTACACACCATTTCTGCTACTGCCATCAACACCACAATGACTATCTCAGGCACAATGCTTTGGGACATATGTATTTATGTCTCTAGGACAGACACCTATACACAGAACTGTTGCATCTGAGTATGCACATGACAGTTTTTAAAACAGATATTCCTTATTTACTGACCTACCAGTTTAATGACTATTTGAGCTTAAGACCTGGTGCTTGGACTTAACGACCCATCTTTTTTGGGGAGCGTTGTACAGTATTATACATCTTTTTTATAGAGCTTCAGTGGCTCTTTTAATATGGTATACCTTCTTTATATAGTATTGAATTTTTTTGTTGACTATACTGCACAGTACAATGTTTCAGTCTTAAAGTTATACATCTCATTACTTGCATGGAAGTTATGCAAATACAAGTCATAAAGTTGTAAGTTTTGACTATTTCTTGTTCTGCATATTGTATATAGTATAAATGAATTCTCAGTTAGCAACCAATTCAATTAACAGCTGAGTTGCAGGAACAGAACAGAGTTCAGGAATGTCTGTGGTCTGTCCAAGTCACCTCTGGAAATGGTTGTTTCAATTTATATCTGATGAATATGAGTTTAAGTATCTATTTCTTTTAGCCTTACTGCACTGCATACTATCCTCCCTAATTTGATAGGTAAGAAGTACAATTTCATTAATTTTAAGCTTTTTTAAAATTTGAAGGCTGGGGACCTAGTGCTTTTTCATATTTCCTTTGATCTGCTTGGACTTTTTAAAAATTTAGTTATTTATTTTGTGGTGCTGGGGATTGAACCCAGGGCCTTTTACATGCTAGGTAAGTACTCTGTCACCATATAACCCTCGTCCTCACTTTGTTTATTTTTTTTTTTTTTGCAGTACTAGGGATTGAACTCAGGATCCTGCACTTGCCAGGCAAGTGCTTATTCTACTGTGCTATCTCCCTGGCCTACTTTACCTTTTATAAAGTAAAAATTATGATAAAAGTCACAGTACAAATGGGTCATGGTGAATGCAGGGATAATTTAATTTCAAGTTATACGCTGGCTTAGTACTTTATGGAAAATGTAAAATGTGTTCCAAGCATTGTTAAAATACACTGATAACTACAAATAAATAAAAAAACACATGAGTTCATGGACAGTTACTGCCCTAACACTACAAATAGAAAAAATACGTAAGTGGAGACCCATTTAAGTCTATTATGTTGGCAAAATTATTTCGTAGGTTTCATTTTACTTATAAAGGTGCTATGATTAGGCTCTCTCATCACATGGTCACACAATCATTACTATTATTTTGGTGATAAAAATTGGGGGCACCCTACCACTGAGTTACATCCTTTGACACAGGGTTTCACTGAGTCCTCAGGGTGGGCTCAAACTTGTGATTTTCCTGCCTCAGCCTCTGAGAATGCTGGGATTCAAGTATTGTCTATATAGTACCAGGCCAAGCAAAATTTGGCCTGGTACTGTGACTTCTTAACCTCTAGAACTATCATCAGGTGAAAACAGCTCAAGTCTGAGAGCTCAGTGGGGTTTGTGGTAGGAAAGTGGTCTACCAGCACTTTGTCAGAACTAACAGAATTGTCTGCTCATAATTCTGGTTTTTTATTTAGGATCACTGCAATTCAAAACTATTGAAGTGGGGCCTGGCAGGATGGTTCAGTGGTCTAAAGTGCCTGCTCAGGAAAGCTTAGGCAGCTGCAAGGACTGTGGTTCAATCCCCGGCGCCACATGCTGTGCCAGCCCTGCCCTCAGGGCAGGCTGAGCCGGCCATAAAAAGTAATAAATAAACAAACAAAAAATAAAATTAAAAATTAAAAAAAATTAAAAAAAATGTTCAAAAACAAAACAAAACAAAACAAAACAAAACAAAACAAAACTATTGAAGTCATTTGTTTCTTGCTGGACACCAAAGGAACAATGGTGCTGCATTTGAGTGCTAAGGTATCATGTAGGGCAATGTTTTGGGAGTGTAGGTTTGTAGATCCAGTTAGTGGCAATAACTTATGAGTTCTTTCCAGAGCCTGAAATAGAGTAAAAAACTGAATTATTAAAATCAAAGAAAAGAACCTGAGACACAGAGCTCAGGAAGCTTCAACATGTAAACATGGAGCGACAGCCCAAGTCTTTTCTCTGCAAGCAGCTGCTACAACCAGTTTCCTGAGTGTCTGGAAAAGGCTTAATCAAGTTATCCCTTCTCTGGTGTTGCTACACCGCTTTTTGTTTCACAACCCATGATGACCAAGTGTACTGGAATGATGCAGGGCTACTAAATTGCCTCAAGAGACAAGGATTTAAATAGTGGGTCTTGAGATGTTCTAGAAAGTAAAGAGTGGCAAAGAGTAACAGAGAAGAGAAAAAAACACTAAAAGTAAAGGCTTGATTCTGCTTCTCTCTGGCTTAGTCCTCACAGCTCAGGAGAACCACAGTCCCCAGTGTCTTGGGCAGTACTGGGTGTAGCTCTCTGCCAGCTCTATTAATAAATGCAGCAGCAAGACAGAACTGCCTGGCTTATGTACTCTGAAGAATTCTGGACACTACTGCCTTGTGTCAGAGTTGAATAGACCATTTCAAATTGCTGGGATTTCTTAAGAGGACAAACCTGTCTAGTAACTAAAGAAGAAGGTTTCAGGCTTCCAAGTCACTGCAGGAGTGCAATGGACCCAGGGTTCATCCAGTCTTCAATGGGCTGAGCAATGAAACCAGGGAGGAGCTTCCTCCAGAGATAGTTGAGCCCCAACTGAGGACTCCTTCAACCCAATCATCAGGAGCACAAGGCCCAGACTTGCACTCTGGGAGGCCTAGAGTGCATCAAGGCTGGAGGGCAAGTGTTGTGTCTGCTGGCAAGGTAGAATTCAGGCGGCCATGGCAGAGCCCTGTTGGGATGCACTGATCACAGCTGGTCACTGAAGCCAACTGGGTGACAGATAGGTCTCAGCAGGAGTGGACATTAACTCTGGACTGGGCTTCATTTGCCTGATGTTGGTACAATACTAGGGTGCCTTAAAAGGTAACACGAAGATGGTGCACAAATTTGGATGTCTGGTTGTCATCCTCAGGCCAAGGATACAATGTGAAGCCCCTACTCTCTGAAACAACAGAGACCCTCCTTGTAACAGTAAGAGAAGTGGGACAGGCAACTGTAGCATCCATTGTTTGAGGCAGGAGTTACTGGCTCACCATTCACTCTTGTGCTGAGTGTGAGCCGGGCCAGAGCAGCACTGTCCCCAGGCAGTCCTATGGACGACGAGTAGGAGCCTGCTGGCTGAATGATCATACTTTTTCTTTCCCTTTATTGACTCAGTTTCCCCTATCTGGGGTGGAACTCACAGGACCAAGGGCTCCAAGTACTGGGAGCAGGGATGATTCCTAAACTAGAGATTGTGTTTTAAAGCTCTATGTCAGAACTCCTAAGGACTTCATAGCCATGGTTTGGGTTTCACCTTATCTGGCAATATTGGGGAGAGCAGCAAGTGCAGGATCTTTCCTGGTGGCAAAACAGCCCACAGCTCTGCATCCTTGTCACTTTACCTACCTGCATGGCAGTGAACTGAAGGTGAAGTTTGGGTACAAGCAAGAGAGGAATAGTAGCTGAGATAAAGGAATGAACATAGGGGCTATCTAGAGATATCAGTACTGCCAATAACAGTACATTTGCACTTCAGAAGGGTCTCAAAACAAGAGGGGACTTTGTCTGTTAGCTCTATTAACTGAATAACTCAGGAGGGAGGCCAGGTGTCTGGAGGTGGGAAGGACAAAGATGCATTTCACATCAAGGCCCTGGGACAGACTGAGTCAGTATCCTCTTCAAATTTCTGTGTCGAACCCTAGTCCACAATGAGGTGGCATTAGGAAATGGGTCAGAAGGAGGTGGTTAGGGTAAGATCAGCCAGGACAGTGGGTCTCCCATGATGGCCTGGTGACCTTATGAAAAAGAGACCCCAGAGCTTCCTCCTTTTCTCTTTCATGTGTAGGCAAATAAGAGGGTGGAGCTTGCAAGCCCAAAAAGCAGCCTGCCCAGGAGCCTGACCTGCTGGCCCTTGGCTTAGACTGGCAGTCTTTCGTGTATTTTGCTCAAGTCCCGGAGCCTGCAGTATTTTGCTATTGTAGCCTAAACAAAGACAGAAAACACGCAAGTGCAATACTGTTGCACCTATAAGGCTCCTAAGTAACCCAGATTTATTTCTAAACCTTGAAATCATATAATGAGATGAAAAAAACTAGAAAAGCTTTGGAGGGGTTCCTGGCAAAGCTGTTATGTACTTATAGCTACTGACTTATTTATTTATTTTTTAATTTTAATTTTTTTATTCAACACTGACATTTTCTTTTTTTTTTTTTTGACATTTTATTTTCTGATTTATCATTTTTACAAAACAAAACAAAAAGTGGGTATCAAAAACAGCAGAGTTTATAGAATTTCTGCACCAGTTTTCACATAAGTCAGTGAATATGAAACTGGTATCCAACGTAAATACTAGACACAGGGTGATTTCCCTCTTGGTCATATGCATTCAGGTAGTTTATTCTGGAACCACTGAATACTAACAATTTTTTACAAGCACTGGTCATTTTTTTTGAGGACCAATTTGGTTTGTCCAACAAAGTAAACAACGTTTTGCTGTGTGGCACTTCCTTTTTTAGAGAACACTGAGCTAAACGCAGACTGTATTTGTTTGGATCTGAACCAAATCCTTTGAGACCCCAATTAACCTGAAGAATACTGAGAACGTTTATAGGGCATATCAAATGGTTTATTAAATACTTGTCATATACCATATAATATATAAAGCAGCTACTGTATTTCTGAAGAAAATAGTATTTCAAAGACGGCCCAGAATTAGAATTACAGCATAGTTTATGCATTCTTTCCGATTTGGAGTAATTCTCCCAAACAGACCCATATTATGGAAGACAAGTTTGATATTTCTGTCAGACAGGCTCTACTATTTTATAGATACATTTGTATAGAGCAAAATTCTTTGCTCTGAACCCTGGGCGACTACAAAGAAATTGAGAAGTCATGATAATGGGATGCTTAAAAGTAGTAGCATACTTAAGCTCACAGCACAGATAATCTGGAGGCAAACAAAAATAAAGGTGGAAGATCATAGTGGCGTTTACCTACCACTCATTCTTAAAACACATTATGCTTAAATAAGTATGGTCCAGTTCTACAATGTGAATAGCTGCCAGTCTCTCATATATACTTTTTCTTTTTAAAAAATAAACATAATTTCCTGACTAGTAATGATTAGGAAACTGGCCTCAAATTCTGGTCAAATCTCTCAGCATTAATTAAAAGTAATATAAAACATAAAAACCAGGGCCCGGCGGGATGGCTCGGTGGTCTAAAGCGCCTGCTTGGGGAAGCTTGGGCGGCTTCAGGGACCACAGTTTGATCCCCGGCACCACATGCTGCGCCAGCCCTGCCCTCGGGGCGGGCTGAGCCGGCCATGAAAATGAGTGAATAAACAAACAAGGGTTCTGAAACAAGAAAAAAATAATAATAAATAAAATAAAAAATTCTAAAAAAACCCCCAAAAAACATAAAAACCAGCCAATACAAGTTAAAATCACACAATTAAAGTTCAATGTAATTTATACTATATAAAGACTGGTATACAGAGATCACTGAAATGAGTATGAGGTGAAATACTCTTGTTGAAATAAAATTTCCTCTACATTATCTCAATTTTCATTCAAGAAAGAACTGATACGTAATTTTCTTCTTTACAGATGTGAAAAGGAAGCAAGAAGGCAAAGCTGAGAGAAACAGATGCTACCCACAGGGTAGCGGTGGCATTTGGTTGTTTTGGTCTTTGTACCATCAACTCCTACTTGTGTGGCAGGTAGCCAGCTCCCGCTGGACTACACGGTTTTCCTTGCAGTACTGACTTATTTATTAAAAGGCAAATCACAACTGAGCTCTTAGTCATAAAGACACCCTCACAGCCAGTGCTCAGCACAAACTTGGCATGGCCACCCTGCCCTGTACTCTCAGAAGACTCTGGGATGTTCATGCTCTGAAGGAACTAAGAGAGACATAGTTTACCCTAATTTTGTTTTTTAAGAAGGGGCATAAAAAGTTAATAGATCAACCATTTCATTTGGCTCAAATGCAAATTCTTCAAAATAGCATGATGGGGCGGGCCATCTCCTTGCTGGAGGAATTCAGCTTTCTGGGCAGTCAACACTAGAGGCTTTTTTTTTTTTTTTACACTAGAGGGTTAATCAACTGTCATTTCCCTCCTCTTTCCCACTCCCTAGAAGCTCACCCCTTATGTTATGTCTCTTCCCTGAAGTGACCTACAGTCTCTTACTCACAGGGGCTGCAGCTCAGTTCTGATCAGAGACCTGCTATGGGGCCCTGGGCCCTGGTACTCAGTGATAAGAAAGGAGCGGAATCAGGTTTGTCAACAGCATACAGCCTGTGTGCAGCACAAGAGAAATTCTGTGTCAGGGATCAGGAGTGGCAAAAAAATGCATTGTCCCAGAGATGCTGCCAAAAGTCGGGGGATTACTACCCTCAGCTCACAACAGGCAGAAGTGGGGATGCAGACAGCCTGGGAGTGAGGCTCCACTTGCTGCTTGTTAAGGCTGACTAACCTGCTGTCAGGTAGGAGGAGCTGGGACAGACTGATTCTGCATCTCTTTGAACTTTTAGACTAACAGCATATATGATGAACCCTAACCCTGCTTTCAAATCTAACATATTATTTATACAATGGTTTTCTGTGGACACTAAATTTTAGAATTCATTGTAACAAATGTTTTCATGGCCTTTTCTGATTATAAAAAATGTATTCAGCACAAGCCGGGCATTACAAAAAAAAGTATTCAGCACAAGTAAAAATACTTAAGAGCCAGGTATGGATGTGTGCCTGTAGTCCCAGCTACAACAGGTTGATTCAGGAGGATCACTTGAACCCAGGATTTTGAGGGAAGCCTAGGCAGCAGAGACACATATTTAAAAAAAATTAGAAAATGCTTGTTTTTGTAATTATAAAAACACATAATTTTTTTTAGAGACAACTGAGTGGCTTAGTGAATGTATTCCTATGAGGTTTTAAGTTTCTGTGTACTTGGGTATATATACACTAGTTCTTCCTACAAAAACACAGTATAGGTGTCTTCTATTTCTGACTGTGCTTTCTCCCTTATAGGGACTTTTGCCTATGTCACATATCAAGCTCTCTCAGCTTTTCTTTTTTTTTTTTTTTTTCTTGTTTCAGAACTTTTGTTTGTTTGTTTATTTATCTTTATGGCCGGCTCAGCCTGCCCTGAGGGCAGGGCTGGCACAGCATGTGGTGCTGGAGATTGAATCGCGGTTCCTGCACCTGCTTGCAGGCGCTTTAGACCACTGAGCCATCCTGCGGGGCCCCTCTCTCAGCTTTTCTAATCCATTGCAAAGTCAGAGTTCTATTCTATTCAACCTATTCCTACTGGTGAATATTTAGGCTATTTCCTTTCTATTTTGCTTTTGCCTTTATAAGCAATACAACAAATGTTTATATATTTATCTAATGACATTCCCTTTTAAATTCTTGCTATTGTGGATTATAAGATGGGAAAAGTATATAAAAGATAATATAAGCCAATTTAAACTTCTCCTCCTTAAAAAAAGATAAATGTATAATTTCACTGATAAAAAAAACTTCAACGACCAAGATAAAAAAGCTGGCTATGACCAGCACCCCAGGAGTACTCTTGTAAAAATGCTCACTGTTATGGTTGGGTGCAGATCAGTGGTGAAGGCCTGCCTAGCACATGGAGGCCCTGGGTGTCTATCCCCAGGATTGTTAAACATAAAAACAAACAAACTGCTTACTCCATCTTCTAGAAGTAACCATCACCTTGTGCTGGCACTTCTTTACTTTTCCTTATAGTTTATCATATATGTATGTATTCTTTAATGCTGTTTTTACTGTAACTGTTGTGTGTGTGTTTTCATCCATATGAAAACACAAATGTGTGCATTTCTTTCATGTTTGATGCCTTGGTTTAGCACTGAGACATTGTCTGGGGGACTCACAACACTGGTGCCAATCTAGCTGGCCTCTGCTCATTTGCACTGCCATACTTAGGAAAAAAAACTGATTTACTTGCCCACTCACTGCTGAGGAATATGTGGAACGCTCTCAGTTCTGAGCAACTGTGCTATGAATGCTGAGCCAGCATGCTTTTGTGCACACACACCGTGGGGAGGAGAGGGTGCTGAGCCATGGGGAACACGCGTCTTTGCTTTGGTCACAATACTCACCTGTTTTCCAGAGTGGGCCCACCAGGATACACACACAGCCACTGGCTCTGGGTGTCCACGAACTCTTGTCACTACATGTCCTCACTACTTCTTGGAGTTAGCAGATATCTCAATACTGTAAAACTGGTGGGTGTATGATACAATTTCTCCTCTGAAGTACCTGTTCCATTTTTTTGTTGAACTGCTTGCTTCTTGTAGATTTGTAGGAGTTCCTAAAAGTAGGAGCTTATGCCTCATATTGTTACTGATGCAAAGTGGCTTCAGTTCTCAATGAATGGTACTTAAGTGAGTAACCTTTTCTTGGATATGCACTTTTAGTGCCTGAAGAAATCTCTCCTCACATCAAATCATTAAGATCTTTCAAAGGCTGGTGAGGTAGCTCAGTGGACTAAGTGCCTGCTTAGGCAAGCTCAGTGATCAGAGTTCGATCCCTGGCACCACGTGCTGTGCCAGCCCATTCCTTGGGAGCTTAGAGCCAGCCACTGAGACTGGGCATGGTGGCACATGCCTGTAATCCCAGTGCTGGGGAGGCTGAAAACAGGCAGATCACTATGAGTCTGAACTGCACAGTGAGACTGTATCAAACATATTAAAAAAAAAGTTCAATGTTACCTCCTAAAGATAGTTCTACTTTTTATATTTACCTTCCGATCCACTTGAAGTTGGGAAGGTATGTGGCGTTGTTTCAGTGCTCACTATGTAGTAGTTACAATGCCCTACTTCCATTATTCTGAACCTATAGTCCACCGCACTGGTTATTAAAACCTTAAAAAAAAAAAAAAAAAAGAAATCTTAATATCTAATCAAGAAGAGGTTTGCAAACTTTTTTTGGTAAGGAGCCAATGGGTAATTATTTTAGGTTCTTCAGGCCACAAGTAGTTGCTTTTTACTGAGTATTTTTTTTCCCCTAGGCCTTTATAAATGTAAAGATTAAAAAAAAAAAAAAAAAAAAAAAAAGAAAGAAAATAAGTCACAAAACATTTAGTCCACAGGCCATAGTTTGCTGACCTCTGTGGCAAGGCAGGCCCTTCCACTTTATCCTTAAAAAATAATGTGACATCATTGGGCCTCAGGGGAATGCAAATCAAAACCACAATGAGAAAAAGAAAATAAAACCGGAGACTCATACTTCCGGATTTCAAGCCTCAAGACTAAGCTATGAGTACCTCAGTACAAAGGCACTGCATCAGGATGTATAGACTGATTGCCCACGGGGAGGGAACTCAAGAGTCCAGAAACAAACCCAAACACCTACAAGGTAGGATACAAAATATGTCAAATGTACAAATTTTAAAAATTGTTACAGTTAAGGACATATTGCCATGGATCCCCCATAAAATACTACCCTTTGCTTGGAACACACTTGTCCCATCGTTCTTGCCACTTTCTGAAGCGGTTCTAGAATCCTCTTTTGTTGTCTTTGGGCTCATTGTCTTGGCTGCCTCGATGTTCTGAACTGGCTCAAAACACTTCCCTTTGAAGTCATTCACGGAAAAGCCTGGAGTCACAGATGCCAAATCCAGTGAGTTAGGTGGATGAAGACACACCATGATTTTAATGAGCCTGTCTTTCTGTTTGGTGGCACTCGGCAGCAGTATTTCCTGACTCATAAAGACACTTATAAACTGCTTCAGAAAGTAGCAAGAATGATGGGATCAGTATACTCAGATCTAAGGGGAATATTTTGAATGGAATTCATGGCAATGTAATTTTTATTGTAATATATCTTTAAAATTTAAACATTCATTGATATCTTCATCACTGCGTATGGCCAATTGCTTTTTGTCAAGGAATCCAAGACCATTTAACAGGCAAGAAATAGAGGCCAAGAAATTGAAACAAATCATTATTCACATGTAGACCCCACCTCATTCTAATACAAAATGTATCAACAATCTATAAAATAATAACCTGGTGGGGTGTAGCTCAGCAGCACAGCACCTGCCTAGCAAGTGTGAGGCTTAGAGTGTGATTCCTGGTACCAAAAAAGAAAATAGCGAGCCTGGCAGGATGACTCAGTGGTCTAAAGCACCTGCTTAGGAAAGCTTAGGCGGCTGCAGGGACCGTGGTTCGATCCCCAGCACCACATGCTGCACCAGCCCTGCCCTCAGGGCAGGCTGAGCCGGCCATAAAAACAAACAAACAAACAAACAAACAAACAAACAAAAGTTCTGAAACAAGAAAATAAATAAATAAAATAAAAAATTCTAAAAAAAAAATGAAAACAGCAAAAACAAACAACTCCACCTAAGTTGTTTAAAAAAAAACACAGATATAAGTTTTAGTGACTTCAGACTTGACAACTAATTCTTAAATTTGACTGCAAAAATAGGAATAACATGAAAAATAAAGTAGTTGTCATTCTTTGTCAGGCTTCAAACCTTTTCTCCACAATCACTTTCCTCTGGCTTGAAGTTTTCTTATGATTCTCTAGTGGGGATTTGGTGCTGGTCACCTCTCTCCAACATGGTATGAAAGTCTTGTCTCTGCTCTCATTTTATACAACTCTAGAGTGAGAGTGTCTCACAGACACCATCTCAAGGTGTCATCATGCCCTCATTTCTGTGCAGCTTTTGGGAAGAAAACAAACTCCCACTCCGTCAAAGTCCATAAAGTCCATCTCATAACTTTCTGTAACTGCTTTTAAGATTTTTAAAACACTTTCAACAGTGTCCAGTTTTTCTCACAGAGATTTTCTAACTCTTATTTCTTTAAACACATGAAGTTTGGGAAGCTGAGGCAGCCTGGGCAAATAAGGGACTCAATGAGGCTTTGTCTCAAAATTAAGGGGGGAAAAAAGCATTCAGCACAGCTGTGTCTCAGGCCCCCTCTGAAGGCCGCACACAATTCTGCTCTGTCCTTTGGACACTGGCACTGCTTGGTTTCCTTGTGACTTTAGCCATTTTTGCGATATAAGCCAGCCCTAAAAACACCCGTGGGGAATCTTGCAGGTTTGGGATTAAAGGGTCATTTTTTAGAGAGAGTTTTTATTTGCCTCTACTAGGTATACTATGTATTACCTGTCTGGTATAATCTTAAATCCGCAGCACATAGGTTTGCACACATTAGTCTGGTGTGAATCTGTGTGAAAGATGCTAGAGTAGCCACCTGTAGTGGCTTTTATTTGGTCTCCTCACACTGGATCTCTACTTTTGTGGGTTCATTTTTGGATTATCCTTGCTCTCTGTGATCTCAGTTCATTATGGGGGTTGCTGGTCCAATCCTCCAATTTCGGCAATCTTAAATTTCCATTCCCCTTTGATCCCCAATCCCCAAAGATTACTGAAAACAAGAGCTCAGGTTCAAGTTTTGCTGTGCACAGCTGCCAGGGCTCCAACAACTTTCAGGGCTTTATAATTCTGCTGGTGCTCAGAGGTTTTTGTGAAGTTATTTTTAACATTTTTATCTAGTATTTTAAGTTATTTTCAGAAGGTCTTTGTTTGGATAACCACTCCACTACAGCTATAAGCTGGAAATCATACAATTATTGCTTTAGAAAAAATCCTTAAATGATGAATTTCTGTCAGAGGATAGAACATGCTGTTTTCACCCAAAAAGGGAACCTCTGTCATTTTGCACTCTTAGAACTTATGCAGGGAAGTATCTATCTTCTGTAGCTCAATCTGCCTGGAATGCTATTTTCTAAGGTCACTAACAGTTTTACCCACAAACAGTTACATTGTTATCGTTTTAATTTGCATTCCATGATTAGCACCCAAGTTAGTGATTTAAAAAATAGATTTAATTTTATTTTAAAGAGTAAAAATAGAAATAAAGATAGAAAAACAGTAACAAGTAAGAGTAAATACAGTACAGAATTTCAAAACAAGAAAAATTTAACAATGGTTGTATTACATATTTTCATCATCAAATCAATTTAGACTAATAGATATAGGTATGTAAGATTGATTAAATAATTAAACATTAAGACTTTCAATAAATATTAATTTTTTTTTTTGGTGGGACTGAGGTTCAAACTCACGACCTTGCACTTGCCAGGCAGGCACTTGTGCCACGGAGCTATCTCCCCAGCCCCTAAATATTAATTTTTTTTAACTCTTCCAAATACATTTTGCATTTAAGTCACTCTTCAAAAGAAAAAAAAAAAAATTATAGGGGTTGAGGATGCAGAAAATGCAAGGTCCTATGATTGATTCCTGGTACTGCCCATAAGTTAGTGATCTCTATTTCTTCTTTCACTCAGTTTGCTGCCGAGGATAAACACCTCATTTACTACTTCATAAGAGCTTGCTCAGCTGTATGTAGTGTTGCACATCTGTAATCACAGCACTCTGGAAGGCTGAGGCAGGATGACTGCAAGTTTGAGACCTGCATAGGCAATTTGGCAAGACCTTGTCTCACGAAACAAAACCCAAAACAAACTAACAAAAACCCCCAACCAACCAAAGAAAACTGAGGATGTACCTTAGTGGTAGAATATTCCTGGGTTTGAACATGAGTATAGAAAAAAGAAAAGAAAAAAGAAAGAGCTTGATCATGCCTATGGCTGTTTTATATGCTCTCTTTTGGAAACCAAATCAAGGCTCAGGTGCTGTGCTGCCTTCATGCTTGCTTAAAATGAAAAGAAATGCTGGGCGTGGTGGTGCACACTTGTAATCCCAGCACTTGGGAGACTGAGGCAGGAGGATCAGTGCGAGTTCGGGACCAGCCTGGGCTACAAAAGTGAGCTCAAGGCCAGCCTGAACTGCATAGCGAGACCCTGTCTCAAAAAGACAAAAACAACAACAAAAAAACAACAACAAAAAATCAAAACAACAACAAAAAACTTTTTTATATTGCAATTTGTCATTTGCAATTTTCTTTATGCTGTCTTTTGACAAAAATTAATCAAAATCATTATTCTTTTCTTTCAGGGTTTCTTTTTTTTTTTTTTTTTTTGTCTTTTTGAGACAGGGTCTCGCTATGCAGTTCAGGCTGGTCTTGAGCTCACTTTTGTAGTCTAGGCTGGTCTCGAACTCGCACCAATCCTCCTGCCTCAGCCTCCCAAGTGCTGGGATTACAGGCGTGAGCCACCATGCCCGGCAGGGTTTCTGATCTTGTTATCACACACAGTATTTCATTCTCAACAGATCATACTGCTACCCCAGGGCCACTGTGTCACCAGCTGGCAAACCCTCCAGAGGTACAGCCGTGTTCTACAGGATCTGTGTTTCTAAGGGCTGCTATGTATACAACACAGTGTTAATGAAGTAAGGGGATGGGGAAACACTGGCAGGGACACAGCTGCCTCAGCACAGGAAGCCCCCACCTCCACCTTAGGCAAGAGCCTAACCAGAGGAATGCTTGTGTGCTCCCAGTTAGAGCTTGGCCAGCACAGTCCTGTTCAGGTGCCTCAGTCTCCTACTCTCATCTGAGATAGGCCACTTGTGTCATATTAGGCAAATGTTGCTTAGCTTTTGAGGTCCTTCTGAATTGAATACCGAGTTTCTACTATGAAGGGCTAGTGAGATAGCTCAGTGGACTAAGAGCCTGCTTAGGAAAGCATAGGGACCAGGGTTCTATCCTCGGTACTTCATGCTGCACTGGCCTGGCCCCTAGACACTGATCTGATGCAGATGCTGATCTGGCCACCAAATCTGGGTGTGGTGTGGCACACCTATGCCAATGCTTGGGAGGCTGAAAATAGGAGGATCACTATAAGCTTGTTTTGAGTAGTGAGACCCTGTACCAAATAAATTAAAAAAAAAATAAGAACAATGTTTCTACTATGGGCAACACATAAGCATTTAATTTAATCTGGATATTCAGAGCTGTTACACACACGCACACATACACACACACACACAGTACCAAACTTAAACTCAGATACTAATTTCAGATACTTCAGTATATAAATACATGTTCTCTGGCAGTTATTCTCTGAATTTCTGGTCTATAACCCCAATGCATCTTGAAACTTTTACAACCTGGAGCTACTGAGGACCTGTCACCTCTCACTTGTCTGTTCCCAAGGCTCTGTCTTATCCCAGCCTCTCCGCAGTCTAGGACACAGGACACTCCTGCCTTAATGTCTCTGCATGTGCAAAGTGCACCTCACTGAAACATTTTATCTTCATCCTTGACACCAGGCAGTGATCAGAAATAGGAGACTGAATGGGGTGAATGCCATTTATTTTAAGGGCAAGACCCAGCACTTAGTCCCATGGCTATTTCAAACTATAGAAAAACTGGAAAGTGTTACCTGAATTTAGGGCCATATTCTTAACTTTGTTACCATAAAAGAAGAGAAAACAAAGTTGGGGGAGAACCACAGCAGCAACAACTTTCTGCAGAAACCTGCCCAACATACATATTTGTCCAGGCCTCCCCGCCTCATTCTCTCTAGCCCAGTGCTTGGCTTGAGCTTGCTGTAATGCATCCACTGATGTACTGTTTCTTCTTACTTGTATGAGCATGGGTCTTTGTCTGCTACTATTCCCCCAGTGCTCATAATAACATCAGACACACAGTGGCTTTCCACATATTTATGAATAAAACCAACTGCATAAACTTTATGTAAATGCACAAAAGTATTTGTGGTTTATCTCTATCAGCCCAGAGAACACTTCACAGACTCTCATGTATAATTGTGCTTTCCTCCTTACCCAGTAAAGGAGAGGTAAGATGACTGATCATAGCCCAACTGTGATATCCTGTGCATGGGCTCTGCATAATGCACTGAACTCCTTGGTGTCAGATCAGAGCAGGAAAAGACCAAAAGAGGCCTTGGGGGAGGGAGATTGCCAGCTGCTTTCTCCATCCCACTCCAGCCCTCCTCCTAGGGACATTTGGTCAGCTATGAGCACACTTGGAACCTCTCTGCAGGTGTGGCTGCGTGGCCAACCTCCAGGAAATGAGCCTGAGGAGGAAGTGGACAGTGCTTCCAGGAAGCCTCCCTGAGAGTAGAGGGAGGACTCTTTTTTTCCACCCAACTCTGTTGGTTTGACATGTGGTTTGATTGCTACACCTGCAAACAGCAGCTGTGGCACAGCACACTGGAAAAGGCTGGACAAAGACCCCATATGATGCCTGCATTGGCTACCTCATGGCTCCATCCTGAGAGGGAAAAGATGCCTATGTCTGGGCCTCATCACTGATTTGGGTTTCAGTCACACATAAGCAAACCAAACAGCAGCAGCACAAGTGCTGGGAGACTTGCATGGGTTGCATGGCAGGAGACTCCCCCAGCTACAAAGCACAGTCTTTGAAGTGTTATAGCCATTTCAGTGTAAAAATACCACTGGAAGCGTGGGCCTTGTTCTCATCAGCACTCCTGCTTTTACCTTCTTCTAGTCTAAAAGGTTGGACTGCACCAAGAACTTTGGAAAAAGTCAAGTGTGTGGGGAGAAAGAAGTCTGTGGCAGAGAAGAGAAGAAATATGGAAATGGCAAAGAATTATCCTACAAAGACTGCCAACTACTCCTAGGTGGGTCTGGGTAAAACACATAAGCAGGCATGCAACTAGACTCACAGAGTCCACAGGGACATGTGGAGACCCATGCCCAGACAACATGGAATGCAGCCTGCCATTTGACAGGCATCGCTAACAGACCAACTGCAAAAACTTTTTTTTTTTTTTTGGAGTATCTGTAAGTCTCTCCAAGGAGAAATGGTATTTAGGGAAATGCACAAACACACCTTTCTGTGTAAGTCAATGTTTCCTGTGACCCAAGAACATTCTGAGTTATGCTAACTACAAACCTCTTCTATTAGCCCAGCCTGCTAGTGTCTCAAAAGCTGACTTAAAAGCTCAGGTGCACCATTTTAAGTCAATTAAAATACTATCAGCAAAGCACAGTAAGTTTGGGAAGGCACATTGACCTGGGCCTATTAAGCCATCTTCTCTTCTGAGAAGACACAACTGTCACACAGCACAAATTGACACTATTTTATCCCAGAGATTTACCAGAAAGCTTTCTAAGCCTGGGAACTAATAAGCCATGTTTCCACAGATCTTGGCTCCTAAAAAGCCCAAGACACTGGTTAAGGGCCAGAGGAGGAAGAGATAAAGTAGTGCTAACAACCTGGACCCTGGTGAAGCTGCCACCTGTATCTTCCAACACTGAAAGGAAAGGAATCGTAAGAAGGCATGAAGTCCTGTCATGCTGCAATAAGTATGGAGAGGATGTAAGACTCACGCAGTTAGATGACTTCTCATCTGAGAAGCAGGAAGCAAGAAGTACCTGAAGAAAGTGCATGAGACCAGTCAGTCAGTCCATATGTTGCACCTCTACCTGAGTGAGGCTCGCTAGCTCCAGAGCAGGGAAATGCTTAGCTGTCATGGACATGTGGTCACGATGCCTCAAGCTCCTGCGATTACTATTGCATCCTCTGAGCATTCACAGACACAACCACCCCACAGCAACAAACTGGCCAGTCCATTTAGTTAACTGGTCATCACTTCGAGAGCATATCATGAAAGACAGTACCCATTTGCTGTCTGGGAGGTTGACCCTGTACCTAGTGATGTCCCAGGTTGTTCACATGGCAGGTGTGAAGGAAAGTATGGTGGTGACCATCACAATTAACCAGTTAAGAAAGAAAAGCATTATATCAAAAATGAGTTAGAAATCACCAGTCAAAGCAAGCCATCAGACATGAAGCTGAGCATCAAAAGCACTGAACCCTGGTGCCAGCTCTCCCAGCCTCCTGACTGGCTTCTTAGAGTGGGGCAGCCTGTCTTTCTATCTGGATTTTACACCATTCATCTAGGTTCCCAGAAAAACTGTAACTTGGATTGGTTATTTTCTGCTCTCTATACCCTATTGGCATCTCACTGTCTACATCTAAGTCCACAGAGCTCAGGCCAGATGGTCACAGGGAAACCTTCCTTCCCACCCTGCCTCCTCTCTTCAGTGCCCAGTCTCTATGCAGGGCTGTTCTGTACTTAACCAACCCATGTGCAGCATTGCCTATGTGCCTGGCCTCTTTTGCTCCTCTCCTCCTCCTTTGAGCTCCTGTCCTGCTGCTATACCCTTCTGCAGGCACAAGAGAAACCCAGTGCACAGCTTCTTCTGCCGCACTTTTCATCCCTGGACTTCATCTGTTTCCAGTCAGTAAGGCTGCTTTACAGATTCAGCCTGCTTGATTTGGGGTCCCCATAGCTTGCCTTGTCCAAAAGGGCATAGCTTCTATCACTGTCCACAGCTTTCGCAGGCTCCACCTCTGTCCTACCTACTCTGCTTCCTCATCACAACTATCTCCCTGGCTCATCTCTGCCAATTTTTAGAAAAATCACAAAGAATATCTCCCATTCCCTTCCTGCCAGGTAGTATTGCCTGCGTTTCCCTTTGGTGTCTAATGTAGACTGTATAATCCTCAACTGTATTTCGTATCATTGTATTGCAATCGTTTGCTTGTATATCTGTCTGCATTACCAGGTCTTTGAGGAACTAGGACTTGGCATACAGTTTCTGAAGCCACTGGAAGGACTGTAAGAACAGCTGGCACATGGCCTGGAAGGGTGAACCACCATGTGTAAAGTCCCTTCATGGACAGACCAGGTGCTAGACGCTAGAGACAGCCAGGTCAGACCACTCTAATTTACTGGATCCCAGAGTAAAATGCATGACTGAATGTATACAATTCATAGCAACATCATCCATATGATGAACTGTAAGCACACTGCATGCTACACTTAAAAACATTCTAAATTCACTTTTATTTAAAAAGAGAGGGGGCTAGGGAGATAGCTCCGAGGCACAAGTGCCTGCTGGACAAGTGCAAGGTTGTGAGTTCGAACCCTGGTCCCACAAAAAAAAATAAAAAGAGAAACATGGGGGCCTGGCAGAATGGCTCAGTGGTCTAAAGCGCCTACTTGGGAAAGCTTGGGCGGCTTCAGGTACCGCGGTTCGATCCCCGGCACCACATGCTGCGCCAGCCCTACCCTTGGGGCGGGCTGAGCCGGCCATAAAAATGAGTGAATAAACAAACAAAAGTTCTGAAACAAGAAATAAATAAATAAATTTAAAAAAAATTAAAAAAAAATAAAAAGAGAAACATAGATAGTATTTGTAGTAGTTATGACAGGAACCTCTCTGTTGAGTGCCTGCTATCTTCTTCTATGGTTAAAAGCTGAGGTCTAATGTGGCAAGCTCACCTTTCTTTTTTGTCTCTGTTTCTGGCAGGAAGTGGGGAAAGTCTAAGGCTGCAGGGACTGGGAGGGTGGCCATCTGGCACCACAGCACTCTCGGCTGTCAAAGCCTGCAAATTCTGTCAGCTGGGATGGAAAAGAAGCAAAAACAAGTTGCTTAAACACTGCCCTGGAAATGTTTATTTCCATGAAGGAAAAGATGAAGAGGAGAGAAGTCAGGACAACTGCAGAACACAGGGAATGAAGATAATTATGCTCCTGGCCATTTCATGGTGATGTTGTGTTTTGATGACGACTATTAGGGCCTACTGATTTTATTTTTATTTTTTATGTACTTAGTATAGGGTCTACAGGGTCTGACTACACAGTGATCCTCCTGTTTTCAGCCTCCCAAGTGCTGGGATTACAGGAAAGTATTACCATGTCCAGTCTCAATTGCTGTCTCAGTGAGCCCCAGGAGGGTGGGGTGGGGAGGTAGGGCTGGCACAGCAGCCAGGGATTGAACTCTGGTCCCTGCATCTGCCTAAGCAGGTGTTTTAATCCTGAGCTGTCTGGCCGGCTCTTATTGTCTTTAATAAAATGCTATAGTTTTGAAAAACTAAAAAATATATGAATTATAGGAATGATACACACACCTACCCACTACCAAATAGACAAGAATTTAACATGGTCACAAATACATGGTGTTATGGCTTATGTCTAGTTGTCCCCCCAAAGCCTCATGGAGTCACTGGGCGGGGACTTCTAGAGTTTGAGACTTGATCCATGATCCCTGGGATTATAGGTTTTAGTACTGATAGGATTATGGGTGGAAGTACTTCTGGGATTATGGGTGTACCCTAGGGCGGGAGCTAAGGTGGAGAGCCTGAATGTAATATAAAGAGAGACCGAGAGACAGACTGGAGCTCTAGCTGTTGCTGCTGCTCTGCTGCCCTGATTGACTGGCTGCCTCTGCTGCCATTTTGCTGCTTTTCCGCCATCATGAACTGGATGCTCTCTGCTCTGCTCCTCTCAGCCTTGGGCCAGCTGAACAAGGACTGAAACCTCCAGTAACTGTGAGCTAAATAAACCTTTCCTTCCTTCATTTTGAGTGTCGGGTATTTGTCTTGGCAACGATTAAAAAGTAACTAATACACATGGACAATAGGACCAAGGTCCTATTGGTCCTTTTTGTCCTATTACATTCGTTCATTCATTCATTCATTCATTTATTTATTTATAAACAGGTCCAGTTTATTGGATGTAGCAGCAACTGATTTCTGCAGCCATGGGAACTGCTTCTTACATAACAACTGGCTTGGGCCACACAAGAAAAGGCCCAGAACACTAGGAACAGTGCTGATTTCAGCTTTGGGTCCTACACAGGCCCACAAGGAAATCCTTTCCTTCATGGCCTCAGACCCAGCCTCATACCACCTGAGCTTGGTGGGCCCGACAGAAACATGCTCTGCACTTCCCATTGGAAATCACCACCCTCTGGCCACATGACCATCTGCACGACCATAGCTGGGCACCCCTTAGTCTTCCTCACCAGGACACTGCATGCCAGGCCTCATTTCTTATGGGGATGTTGCCCAGCATCTTTCTATCAGGTCAGGTGTGGCCATAGTGAGGGTACACAGGCTCAGCAGGAAGACAAGGAGTTGGGGCCCCTGGTCCCCCACCACCATGAGACCTTCACGTTGGAACTAGGAGTAGGTTTCCTGCCTAGGGTCAAAGCTGAGCACACACTGCCAGCCCAGGTGTGGGGTGCAGCACTAGCAGCCCACAATTCTAGCAGGTCCTGGCCTAAAGCACTAGGGGTGAGACATGGTAAGCAACAAGGACAGAAACTTCCACACCCACTGCCTGGCACGTGAGTCACTGCAGGGCATGCAGAGTACCCTCCCCCTCTGCTTCTGACTTGTTCCACTGCTGTGAGAGGCCACCAGGTACACAATCTCATCATTCCCTCACCCCCAGTTCTCTGCCAATTCTTTAAAGAATAAAGTTTGTTTTGACTAGCCATGGTGGCAGACACATGTAATTCCAGCTAGTCAGGAGGCTGAGGCAGAAAGATCAAAAGCTCAAGCGCAGTCCAATTAATTTAGCAAGACCTTCTCTTAAAGTGGATCCGTGGTAAGGCATTGTTTAGTCACCTTTCACTCCCTGGACTCACTCCCCCCCCCACAGGTACATCCTAGGAATATATTTTGGAATGCCCCCACAGCCGCATGCGCCTGGCCCCAGGGCCTTCTCTCAGTGGCAGGACAGCAGGCCTTAGGGTGAGGGGATCTAGACAGTTTGGAGAGCAACTCAGGGGCACATGGAAGAGGGAGGTCATAGGCAAGAGCCACCTTGAACCACAGAGGAACAGTCTGCCCTCTGACCAACCCAACAGCAGGAAGGTACAGGCAGAATCTGCCCATTCTCACGAGGGCAGTACTGAATTTTAGCCACCACATCCTCCCAGTGGGTTACACATAGCTATCTGCCAGATCAAGACATCCCTGACTCACTTCGGCCTTCAGTGTGAGGACAGGATTCAGAACCAGCCGGGCCTCCCTTTACCCTGGGAAAGGCACTGGGCAGCAGGCAGGAATCATGGGATGGGAACAGCCAGAAATGCTGTGTGCCTCTCCTAAGCCTTTCCCTGGCCATCAAGGGATTTATGACACCCAGGGCCCAACAGAAACCCTGTGTGTCCACTGTAGGAGGGATGAGAGCAGCCACGACCTAGAGAGAACAGGCAGCCTGCTCCACTCAGCCTGAAATGCCCTCCCCTGGCATGCTGGTAGGGGGTCTGTAGTCTCCAAAAAAGGAAAATGGTTTCAAAGGCTCTGCCCCTGTGATGCTGTCCCCCTGAAGCCCAGTGCACCTATGCTGTACCTGCCCCCTGGCCCACCTCTCAAACCTGTGTCCCACAGCCTGGCCTCCAATAGTAGCCACCAAGAGTTGTAAAGGAAAAGCAACTTCTAGCCTCTGAGAGATAGAAGGCGCCTCCATACCATTACCCTAGGGATCTCAGAATCATGCATATGTGCAGAGGGGAGCTCATGTCCTATTACCTTTATTTTTTTCTTTTTTTTGTGAGACTGGGGTTCAAACTCACGACCTTGCACTTGGCAGTCAGGCACTTGTGCCACAGAGCTATCTCCCCAGCCCCTCCTATTACCTTTAAAAATATACAACTGAGTAGCATACTTTTCTGGTAGCCACAGATTTAAAGTCTTGCTGTCTGAAATGCAGGATGAAAGAGAACCGTGGACCCACCTTGTGGAGTTTACATTGAGATTCAAAGTTCTCTGGAGAGTAACACATGTGTGTCTTATTTGCTGCTATATTGTTAACATAAAGCACAGCATCTAACACATAGTATGTGCTCCATAAGTGTGGAGGGAGTAGGAAATCACAGGGAAAAATAAGCAGAGTGAACGTTGAGGCCCAGATTTCTCACAGTGATTACCAGAAGACGTGGTCTTGGCCAAGCCTTAACCTCTTTGGGCTTATTTCCAAGGCTGAAACAATCTGAGGGCTTGCCTTTCTGAGCTGGGGTTCCCTCCCATTCCTAAAACACTATGCCCAACAGAACAAAACAAATAATAAGTCTGATAAAAGCAGCCCAGCATACTAATGTCCTAGATGAAACGACTACTTATTACATATCAGTTGTAAATAACCCGCTCTGGATGATTCTGTCTCCTTCTTTGGTAAATACTCAACTGATAGTAGCAATTTCCATTCCAATTCCAGTTCTAAATAGACTAGAATCTTCTTTTTTCTGGCCATTGAGTTTATGGGGAGAAAGACAACCCAAACCCAAACCTACCCTTCAATTTTAACTTGCTATCTCCCAGTCATTTCTTATATTCTTCCTCTTAAGAAGACAACTATTGTATGTCAATGTCTCCTACTTCTTTTTACTTTAAACACTAAAAAGGATTGGTAAAATGTCTTTTTTTGAGATAGGTCCTTATCATAGATCAGGCTGGCCTTAAACTTTTGATTTTCCTACCTCGGCCTCCCCACTGCTGGGATTATAAGGTTGCTAAGAATGTTATCTTTAAAATTCCCCAAATACACATTGAAATTAAAAAAAAAAAATTAAACACATTTTAAAAATCATTCATTCATTCATTTATTTAGTTATTTGGTGCAGGGTCTTGCTATGTAGCTCGGACTCATAATGTCCCTCATGCCTTAGCCTCTCCAGCCCTGGGATTACAGGCATGGGACACCATGCCTGGTTTTCAGTGGTGGGCATGGCATGCCCATGGTTCTGGGGGCCTGTATGGCATGCAGTACTGGGGCGCTAACCTGGGTCCTTGTGCTTGCCAGGTAGGTGTTTAGACAACCCAGCATCTTCACAGTCCAAGATATCAAAATTAGTGGGGAGAGGGCTTCTGGGAAGATGGCAGAGTGGTAAACAACAGAGAAATAGCACTTGGTGTCCAGAGTCTTGAATACAGCAACGTGAGGAACAGAAGTAGGGAAGTGGGTCATTGGGACCTGGCAAAGATCTGAGATTAGAATTGAGGCCCACAGAGAGAAACCTCAATGCCGAAGGAGGGGGTAGCAAGCAGCACTTTCTCCTTGAGCCTTGATGTACAATGTGGAATGGTGGCTTGAAATTACAGATGTATAGGGACTACTGGTGACTCTAGAAGCCTCCACAGAGAAATGTACCAGTGAAGTGGAGCAGTGGATGTAGTGGAATTCAGTAGCTGTTGAGTTATTTAGGTTTAGGCGACCTCTAGGAGAGAGAGATTGGCCAGTAGCCATCGTGGAGAGAGATGAATTAAGCTCAAAATTCATAGCAGGCGAGGACTGATTCTATCTGGCATTTCTCAAGAGTCAGGGTGCAACCAAACTGAGTTTAAGCTGCCAGTATATACACAGTATATAGAGGTATTACAGGCTGAACCAATCAGGTCCCAGCCTCACAGCCAGAAACCAGCCCAAACTACAGTGGAACTAAAGGTGCAGGCTTGCTGGGATTATCCACTCCCCTACTATAAATCTATAGCTGGCTTGCTGGGATTTATCACCATGGATTTGGGCAGTCTTCCCACTCTGTCTACTAGAGACAGCGGAGACATGCCCTGAAGTGGACAATGCTTTTCCTTTTGTTTTTGTCTCATTAGAGCACCTCAAGCTTGCCAGGCAAGTGCCCCTTTAAAATCTTCTTCTTTGAAGGTAAAACTGACACATCAAGGGCACAATTACTACATACAATTTTCTATTATGGCTTAGATTTTGTTATATAACTATAACTATATATATATATATATATATATATATATATATATATAGTTCACATGATTAAAGGTGGCAAGTTCATAGCTACCAGGGTTTTTGGCATTGTTCAGGCTATGTTTGATGCTATTGTTATTGCTGATTGTACTACTTTAACCAAGGTGACATAACTGTTCTAATCAGCTGTTCTTTCTGGCATCATTCCAAGACTGATATTGCCTAAAGGTCATAAACAGTACTATCGGTCAGTGCCAAAGAACCAGGAGGTAGGACAAAAAGATAGCAACTTCCATTCTGTCAAAATTGAAGAAAGAAGATCTTGCAACAGACTCAAAACCCCAAAGCCAGCTACACCGTGAAGACATCTCTGAAAAGTAGTTATCTCCTAAGGGTTTTAAATGCTAGCAATAAGGGGCCTGGCAGGATGGCTCAGTGGTCTAAAGTGCCTGCTTAGGAAAGCTTAGGCGGCTGCAGGGACCGCGGTTCGATCCCTGGCACCACATGCTGCGTCAGCCCTGCCCTCACGGCAGGCTGAGCCGGCCATAAAAATAAAAAAAAAAAATAAATGCTAGCAATAAAGCAACTTTTCCTAAGCACATTATAAGCATCAATCTAGAAATTAAACTAAAAACCAAACAAACAACAAAACAGAACACAGAGGACACTTAAGCAATAGGCAATCCCAGACTTCGAGTTTATCAAAGACAAACTTGGGGGCAAGGAGGCAGAACAACCTGAAAGACACCGACCTGGACTCTCTTAAGTGGTAACAGTGGAAGTAACAATGCAAAAAATGATACAAACCATGAATGCCCAACATAGGGAAGAAATGGAATCCAGGAAACACATTCAAACAGATATCAAGGAGATTAACAGTTCCATTCAAAGTATACACAGCAGAATGAGCCAATATGAGGTCTGAATATCAGATTTAGAAGACTGGATTATGGCTAGTGATCATGAAAAGATTTCTTAAAAATAACAATGGATTATGAAAAAGCAAACCAATAGCTGATGATGCAAAGAATAACAAGCCTGATCAGAGTCAATGAAAATGCAGGAGACAGCACAAATGACATAAAGGACTTGTTCACAGAAGTAAAGACAGAAAACTTTTCAATCATGGAAAAAGAAATTTGACATACATATAAATAAGGCATATAGAACTCCAACTAACCATGATAAAAACTACACCAAGGCTGGCCAAATAGCTCAGTGGATTAAAGCACCTGCAAGCAAGTGCAGGAGCCAGGGGTTTGATCCCTGAACTTGCCATGGTGGCTCTGCCCCTGGGGTGCACTGAGATGGCAACTGAGACTGGGCATGGTGGCCTACACCTGTCACCCCAGCTCTTGGGAGGCTGTAAACAGGTGGATCACTGTGAGTCTGATCTAGTAGTGAGACCCTGAACACCCTGTAGACCCTTCCTTAAAATACAAACAAAAACAAAAGCAAAAAACAAAACAAAACAAAAAAAACTCCTAAAGCCTATACCAAAGCATGAAAAATAGTTAAGTTCCAGAAATTCAACACAAGAACAGAATATTAAAAGCTCTTAGAGAAAAGGAACAAATTCACCTATAAGCAAAGCCCATAAGAATCACAGCAGACTTCTCAACACAAACTCTTAGGTCAAGGAAACTTGGAGTAAACCATTTCAAGTCCTAAAAGAAAACCTCCGATCTAGACTGATGAATCCTGCAAAACCATCTTTCAAAATTGATATAGAAATAAGATACCTCCATGACAAAGAACAGCTGAAGAAATTCATAACCACCAAAACAGCAATACAAAATGTTCTGAAGGACATTCTAAAAGGCAATAACAAGGACTACAATTTAGTGAACCACAACAGAATGAATCTGCTAGGCAAGGCAGCCAATTAAACATTTTTTTTAAAAATAATTTTTTATTTTTATTTTTTTTTCTTGCTTCAGTTCAGAAGTTTTGTTTGTTTATTTATTTTTATGGCCGGCTCAGCCTGCCCTGAGGGCAGGGCTGGCGCAGCATGTGGTGCCCGGGGATTGAACCAAGGTCCCTGTAGCCGCCTAAGCTTTCCTAAGCAGGCGCTTTAGACCACTGAGCCATCCTGCTGGGCTCAGTTTTTTTTTTTTTAAAGGGAACCAACATCAAGAAAATAATATGGCAAGGATAAACCAATACATATCAGTCATGATCATTAATGTAGATGGTCCCAATTTATCAAAGAAATAGGCTGCCAGAATGCATCAAGAAGTAAAACCAACAATAAGCTTCACACAAGAAACACATTTAATTGAAAAAAGAAAATCGTAAGACTGAAAGTCAAAGGATAGAAAAACCATACTCCTGTGACAGGAAACCAGAAAAACGCCAAGATAGCTATTCTATTCTCAGACAAAGTAGATTTCAAGCAAAATTGATTAAGAGGGACAAAGAAGGCTACTACATCCTTGTAAAGGGAATAATCCAAGAGGAAGAGATAACAATCATAAATGTATATGCACCAAATACCAGTGCATCTATTTATGTACAACAATTATTAGTGAACATAAAAAAAATCAAATAAGCTCCAATACAATTATAATGGAGGATGATGTCCCACTGTCACAAATAGATGAACTAGATGAAAAAGAAATTAATGAAGAAATATCTGAGCTAAATCAAACATCTGAACAAATGCACTTAGTAGATATGTACAGTATTCTACTTGACATCAGGATATACATTCTTCTTGGGGCCCGGCAGGATGGCTCAGTGATCTAAAGTGCCTGCTTGGGAAAGCTTGGGCGGCTTTAGGGACCGCGGTTCGATCCCCGGCACCACATGCTGCGCTAGTCCTGCCCTCGGGGTGGGCTGAGCCGGCCATGAAAATGAGTGAATAAACAAATAAAGGTTCTGAAACAAGAAAATAAATAAATAAATAAGGCAGGAGGATTGGTGTGGTTCGAGACCAGCCTGGGCTACAAAAGTGAGCTCAAGGTCAGCCTCAACTGCATAGCGAGACCCTGTCTCAAAAAGACAAAAAAAATAAAATAAAATAAAATAAAATTAAAAAAAAAAAAAAAAAAGGATATACATTCTTCTCAGCAGCACAAGGATGTTCTCCAAAATAGAGCACATACTAGCTTACTGAACATGCTTATATTAATAAAAGCAACTGAAATTATTTCATGCATATTATTAAGCCATAGTGCAATGAAACTGGAAATTATCATTATCATCTTAGTACTGGGAACTGAAGTCAGGACCTTGTGCTTTCCAGGTAGGCACTATGCCACTGAGTTATCTCTGATACTGGAAATCAATGGCAAAAGTAGTAAGAACTTCATAAACACATGGAAATTAACACCCTCCTAAACAACCCATGGGTCACAGATGAAATTAAAGGAGAAATCAGACAGTTTTTACAGTTAAATGATAAAGCCAATACAACACATTGGAACTTATGGGACACAATGAAAGCAGTTCCAGGTGAGAAATTTATAGTAGTAAATTCCTGTATCAGAAAAAGAGATAACTCAAATAAAAAGGCTAATGTTGAACTCCAAGCTTCTAGATAAAGAAGACCAAGTCAAGCTCAAAGCTCATACAAGAGAGAAATTATAAAGATCAGAGCAAAAAGTAATGCAATGGAGACTAAGAAAGCAATACAAAGAATCAATGAGAAAAGAGTTGGTTCTCTGTAAGATTACATAAGATTGACAAACCTCACCCACCTACCCACCCAAAAAAAAGGGTAAGATTCAAATCTATGCATTTAGGAGTGAAAAGGGGGAAATCACAAGAAATCCTGAAGAGATCCAACAGTTCACTAATACCTACTTTGAGAACCTATATTCTAATAAAATGGAAAACATAGAAGAGACAGAAAAGCATAAGCCCTGATGGACTCACTGTTGAATTCCAGAAGTAATTTAGAGAAGACATCTAATGCCATTACTTATTAAACTAATGAAGTTTAAAGAGAAAGAGAAGCAGTATTTCTAAATTCATTCCCGGAAGCAAGCAGAGAGGGATTGAACCCAAAACAAAACAAAACAAAACAAAAAAAAACAAAACAAAACCAAAAAACCCTACAGCCTAATCTCCCTAATGAACATAGATGAAAAAAATCCTTGAAAAGATACTATCAAACAGGAAATCATCAAGATTTGGTCATTTACCATGACCAAGTACGATTCACCCCAGGGAATCATGGATGGTTCAATACATCAAATGTAATATACTGTATTATCGGAGCCAAGGATAAAAACCATATGATCTTCTCAACAGATGCAGAAAAAGCTTTTGACAAAGTTCAGCACCCATTCATGATAAAAATTTCCAAAAAATTGGAACGTAGTCTTTAGCTCAACCTGATAAAAGTCATCTAAGACAAACCCATAGCCAACATCATACTAAATGGACAAAAAGAAGCCTGGAGGGTTAATGCAGTTGTCTAAAGTGCCTTCTTGAGCAAAATCAGTCTAGGGCAAGGGTCTGTGGTTTGATTTCCAGCACCACATGCTACACTGGACCTGCCCTGAAAGCAGCCTGAGCCAGCCAAAAAAAAAAAAAAAGATTTCTTTAGATTGGGCGTGGTGGCATGCCTGTAATCCCAGCTGCTGGGGAGGCTGTAAACAGGCAGTTCATTAGAGCCTCATCTAGTAGTGAGACCCCTAACACCTGCAGATCCTTCCCTAAAGAAAATACACACACACACGCACACACACACACACACACACACACACACACAGATAGCTTAGTGGACTAAGCACTTGCTTAGGCAAGCACAGACATTGGGGTTTAGACCCTGGTTATCACATGCCATGCTGACACCACCCCTAGGACATGCTGAGCCAGTGATGGAGTCCAGTTGTGGTGGCACACGCCTATAATCCCAGCTGCTGGGGAGGCTGAAAACAGGATGATCACCATGAGTCTGAACTGCATAGTGAGATCCTGTTTATTTTATTTTTTAAAAAATTTTATTTTATTTGTTTGTTTATTTATTTTTATGGCCGGCTCAGCCTGCCCTCAGGGCAGGGTTGGCAGAGCATGTGGTGCCGGGGATTGAACCGTGGTCCCTGCAGCCACCTGCAGGTGCTTTAGACCACTGACCCATCCTGCCAGGCCCAGATCCTGTTTAAAAAAATTAAATGGACAAAAAAATCCTGAAAGAATCACTCTAAAATCAGGAATAAGACCAGGATCACCACTGTTACCATTCTTAGTCAAAATAGTTCTGGGAACATTAGCCAGAGCAATTAAACAAGAGAAAGAAATGAAAGGAACATGGATTGGAAAGGGGGAAGCTAAATTAACATTATTTGCAGGTGATATGATACTCTCCCTAGAAGACCCTATAAACTTCACCAAAAGACTTCTGGATTCATGGGCCCGGCGGGATGGCTCAGTGGTCTAAGGCCCCTGCTTGGGAAAGCTTGGGCGGCTTCAGGGACCGTGGTTCGATCCCTGGCACCACATGCTGCGCCCGCCCTGCCCTCGGGGTGGGCTGAGCCAGCCATAAAAATAAATAAATAAACAAACAAAAGTTCTGAAACAAGAAATAAATAAATAAAATAAAATAAATAAAAAAAAAGACTTCTGGATTCAATAACCAAATTCAGTACCATAGGTAGATACAAAGTCAATACTCAAAAATCAATCACATTCCTATATACAAATAACCAACTCACTATGGGAGAAATTAGGGAAACAACACTTTTTATAATCCCATCCACAAAAACAAAATACTTAACAAAAGAAGTAAAAGATTTTTACATTGAAACTACAGTACTCTGAAAAAAGGTAATCAGAAAAGCTATCAAAAAAATGAAAGAACCCTTGTTCTTGGGCAGAAAGAACTAATATGAAAATTTCCCAACCTTATGCAGATTTAATGTAATTTCAATAAAAATATTAACAGCATATCATAGAATTAGAGAAAATAATACTAATATTTGTTTTTTTAACTGAGAATTTTTTTTCTAAATATTTGAACAGTACCAGACAATCTGAAGTCAGTATCAGAAGAGATCTAGAATAGCAAAAGCAATTCTGAGCAACAAAGGCAAGGCAGAGGGCATCATAATTCCTAACTTGAAATTATACTACAAAGGTACTGTGAGAAAATAGCACAGTACTGGCAAAAAACTAAGACTGAGGATCAACAGAACAGATGAGAAAATGCAGAAGCAACTCCAAATACATTCAACTATCTCATCTTTGACAAAGGAGACAAACACCTTCACTAAGATAAGATAGTCTCTTTAATAAATGGTTGTGGGAAAATGGGCTAGCCACATGCTGAAGCTTAAAATTAGACATCTTTCACTATGCACTAAACTCAAACTAAGATGGATGAAAGATCTAAATATTAAAACAGAGACATTAAATCTGTTGGAATATAGAACAGGCAGAGCTCTTGAAGACTTTGGTATAGGCAGGCAGAATCCTTTAAGAGCAAAACCCCAATAGCGCAGGAACTATCACAAAGAATCAAAAACTGGGGTCTCATTTATGAAAAAGCTTTTGGATGGTAAAAGAAACCATTGACAGAGTGAAGAGGCAACTCACAGTGTGGGAAAAACTTTGCCAGCTGGTTCTCAGACAGATAAAGGACTAACATCTTAAATATGTAAAGAACTAAAAAAGAAAAAAAAAATCAAACTTCTTCCCAATTTAAAGATTCAATCCAAAATGGGCAACTGAAATGAACAGACACTTCTCAGATCAATTAGTAGAAATGGCAAATAAACGTATGAAAAAATGTTTAATATCACTGGCCATTTAAGAGATACAAATTAAAACAATATTGAGATTCCATCTCACCCTAGAAAGAATGGCTATTAAGAAATCAACCATGGGAGCTGGGGACATAGCTCAGCAGCATAAGCACCTGCCTGGCAAGTGCGAGGTCCCAAGTTCAATCTCTGGTATTGGGAAAAAAAAAATTAAAAGCACCATACCACAGCAATATATGCACATTCATCTTTATAGCAGCATAGTTTGTAATAGTTACATATTGGAAACAGTCAAATGCCTATAAACTGATGAATGGATAAAGAAGATGTGGTTGTTTTAATACAATGAGGCACTTACTACTCTGCAATAAAGAAAAACAAGCTTGAGACATTTCTAAGTAAGTGCATGTACCTTGAGATCATACTCTTAAGTGAAATGAACTGGATGCACATGTTTAAATTTCTCATTGTTTTTCTGGTATGAGAAACTGAAAGTGTAGATAAGGATTACATGTGTAATAGATATTGGGAAATGAGAAGAAAATATTCAATGAGAAGGGGAAAAAAGGATGCGGATGAGGGAAAGGAAGGAAGAGAGAGAAGAGGAGGAAAAAAGAACTAGAAACAGCTGTTGTAAATAAGGAGGGGAAGAGGGATTAAAGGGAGGGAGTGGGGAATGGGAAAAAAAGCAGCAGTAAGATATATCATGTAGAAGTACAAATTCCATGAGTGCTATCATTATGTGTATCTGAAATGTATCAATAATGTATCTCCAGGGGAGATGGCTGGCAGGCATTGCCTTGATCAAAGAACCAAAGTTCATAGCACCAGCAGCTGGACTTGTCCCCACCATGTATACTTTGTAGGATGCTCTGGGCTTGGGGCAGTGTCATTTCTGTCATTTTCTTGCCAAATAATGCATTGCCTCACTCTAGTAATGATAAAACAATAGAAAGACCCAGACACGGACTTCTGAAAAGTAATTGGGCAGTGGTCCCTAGGTGTCCAGGTCATGAAAGACAAGGAGAGACTAAAAAGCTGTCACAAAATCAAAATATACCAAGGGGACAGACAACTTGCCACAATGGGGAACTCAGGGATGGTCCCTTCACACAGGAGGGACATCACAGGCAAAACAGGTTAAATTTTTAAAAGTCTATATAGTAGATTATAGAGTAGATTACGGGTACTGTATTGTACCCGTAATTTTATTTTGATCACTGTTTTAGGTGGGTAAAATGTTAGTGTTGTGGGAAACTGAACTAGAAGGATGATTAGCAGACTATTTGCAGAGCCTCATGAGTGTTGGGATTACAGGTGTGTGCTACCACATCGGGAGATGATACTATGTCTGGTTGATAGGACCTATAGCAGTGCAGTTTGCCCATGGTTTTACAATTTTTGAGGAAATTCTATTAAAGGGCAAAAGAATTATTTAAGCTAGGCATAGATGCACACTCATAATCTGGAGGTAGAAGGAGGAGGATGGCAAGATAGAGCCCAGCCTGGATAACTTAGTGACGACCTGTATCACACACACACACACACACACACAAAAAAAAAAGAAAG
>PVJA010004645.1:0-23051 GCA_004027025.1 Myocastor coypus | reverse complement strand
TCATTTTCAGAGTGCTGCCAAGGAATGCCAAGCTTGTCTCGTGCATCAACAAGCACCCTTGAGCCCTAGGAAATGAGGGAAGGAAAAGAAGATTTAATTGTGCTTGGAGACTACTAATTCATGAACAAGAACCTCCATACAGAATGCCTGAATCCTCCTAGGACCATGACCTGATGGACCCATGCACACACACACATACATGCATTCTCTCTCTGTCTCTGTCTGTCTGTCTGTCTGTCTGTCTGTCTGTCTCTGTCTCCCTCTCCCTCTCTCTGTCTCTGTACTTTCATCTCTCCCTTATGCTGGCTTTTCCCTCTACTTGTATAAAAAGCACTGGAAAGAGGCCAGCTGAGGTGGCAGGAAGCACAACATGGCAAATTTCACTGGAAAATGAACCACATTATGTAAAATACAAGTCTGAGGACAACTACAACAATGACTAATGCTATTTGTGCCACTACCCTTGAACCTGTAGCTCCTAGAAGGATACTGTTGACTGTCCCCTCTTAAAATCTACGGGGAAATGTGTACACGGGCCATCACAGCCACAAGGCAGGTTCAGACAAACCAGGGCAGGAGCTGAGCCAGCCCACAAGTCATGACCATTTGTCTTTAGCTTAATGTCACCCCTGTTTGTGGCTAAGAGAAACCATTTCCCTTTCTTTTGCTTCTTTCCTCACTGTTAAAAATAAAGTTGGTATTGTCTGCTCTTTTCTAACCTCACAGATAGGTCAAAGGGATGCAGAAGCTGCCTAAATAAGAGTGTTAAGGTAGGAAAACTCCCTCTCTGGGCAGCAAGAAAGTCTTCCACCCACATATTTGACAAGGACTCATGTACTGAATATGTAAAGAACACTCTAAATTCAATAGCTACAAAAGCAAGCAATCCAGCTAGAAAATGGGCCAAGGACATGCGGAGAATCTTACTGGAATACACATGCAGACAGCAAATCAGCAGGTAAAGGATGTTCATTTGCAATGGAGTAAAAGACCACAGCATCACCAAGAGGCAGTGAGGATACAGAGAAGCTACAATTCTCACACAGCACTGGCAGTGCTGGAAACTTGTGCAGAGCTAAATGTACACTCATTGTCATACAACCATGCAACTTCACTCCTAGGTGCCTGTCCTAAAGAAAGGATAAAGTCTACACAAAACCTTTCTAACAATGTCTACAATAGCTAGATGCAGAGAGCCCTAAACTGGGGAACAAACTGTAGAACACTTACTCATATCATGGAACATCACTCAGCACTAAAGGAGGCTGGGGGCATTCTGACTGCTGCCTTGGGCCTTCCCATCACTTCCCACTATCTTTGATTTCATGAATCTCCTGCCTTCCCAAAGAATGACAGGCCAAACGTTTGAGAACTCACTGAAACAGATGATTCCTATTCACTCCACTGTGTAAAACAAAGATTATTAAAATATGTAGAAGGTAGCACAGATAGTGTGGAGAGGTTTCTGGCAAAGAGTCTTGGCTTTTTTGTCTCCATCAGAAGGGGCTCAGTAGTTATAAAAATGAATGTACCTGAACTACTGACATATAGCAATCTGGACAGACTGGAGGACATCAGGCTCACTGAAAGAAATCAATCTCAAAAGGTCACAGCCAGGTCAGGGAGACAGCTTGGTGGTCTAAGTGCCTGCCTAGCAAGTGCAAGGACCAGAGTTCAATCCCTGGTACAGTGCTGGCCCTGTGCCGAGCCAGTCACTGTCTATAAATAGAGGCTGAGACAGGAGGATCACTATGAGTCTGAGCTGTATAGCAAGACCCTGTTTATTTATAAATAAATAAATAAATGAATAAATAAATAAATGAGAAAAAGGTTATAACCTATGCTTCTGTGTACAATATTCTTGAAATGACAAGATTATAGAGATGGACAACAGATAGGAGTTGCTAGGGGTTAATGATGGAAAGTAGTAGGACTGACTGAAAGGGCCACATAAGGTGTCTGTGATCTCGATTGTGATGGTTACACAAAACTACAGGACCATCCCACCACATGCACTGTACCAATGTCATTTCCTGGCTTTGATATTGTACTGAAATTAGGCATATTGTAATAACTGGGAAAACTGAGTGATCCCTCCTCATGCTATCTTTGTGACTTCCTGTGAACCCATTATTATTTCAAAATAAAAAGTTTTAAAAAACTTACCCAGCAATCATAGCAATACATGTTTCAAGTACATGGCATGGAAATGGCAGGTGGCCAGACGCAAAAGGAAAAGAGACAGCTGGAAGAGGTGAGGCCTGGCAAGATCTGGCCGAGCTTTTGTCAGTATGCACTTGTGTAAATAAATGAAAGGAACAGTGAGTCAGAGCCCATCCAGAAGATAGTGATACCAATCCACCTTCCATACTTCTATTCCCCTGCTCCTCACTCTGCCTACTGCCTCGGACCTTTCCATCTCACAGTATCTTTGATTCCACCAATCTCCTGCCTTCCTAAAAGACGAGAGGCCAAAGATTTGAGAAATCAAGGAAACAAAGATGATTCCTGTTCTCCCCATTACACACAACAAAGGTTATCAGAACAAGTAGAAGGTAGCACAGATGTATGTGGGGAGGTCTCTGGCAAAAAGTCTTGGCCTTTTTATCCCTATCAGAAGGGTCCCTGTCATTTTGGTATACAGACCCTGTTGTGGTAAGAGAGCTGGGACAGGACTTCAGCTTCTACCTGACATCAAGGGGATGAAGAAACAGCCTAAATGATGGTGTTACACGAAGGAAGCTGTCTGGCCGAGTGGCAAGCAGGTCTACTGTGTCCAGGTTACCACTGTTTCCCAGCCTGTAACTCAGTGCAGTAAACTGCATCTTACCCACAGCATACCTTTTCAGGTGCCATGTTTAAACACTAAAGAGTTTAGCTTCACAGGGAGTGTAACCTCACCCTTGTTAAATTCATAATCCTTCAGGAGTATAATTTTTGTGTATCTGAGACAAAGGCAAAGGGCCAAACCAGACCCAGAAACCTAAAGGTCATTTAATAACATTGCTTCCAACAATGCATAAACGAGGCCTTCCCCAGTGACTGGGGGTAAACATGAGTTTGGCTTAACACACGCATATGCTTGAGTGTGCACAGGCACAGAGCTAGCCTCCCTGATGCAGCTGGCCTTGCCTCTGCACAATGCCACCAAGCAGTTGGAGCTGCCCCAACTCACTGCCCCAGGCACAAGGAAAATTTTTCTTACTCTCTTTTCCAAAATTCAAGGCAGTTGGCAAAACTGAGATCAACTTTGAATTACAACAATTAACAGGAGCTCAAAGCCAGTATCTTCTTTTTCATTTGCAAGGGAAAAAAAAAAAAAAAAAAAAAAAAAAAGACATTTTTCTTTTGCCCATTTAAATAATCTCAGTTAAAAACCGTTCCTTGCCAACCCTGTTCTGGAAATCTAAAGCTGAGTTCCAGGGAAGTTTTCTACTATGTGACATCTGTTGAAGTTCCAAGTCCACTTTGCTTCCTTTTTATAGAGATGTGAACTCACTCTGCAGTTTAAGGTCCTTGGCAACACTGTGACTACTTCCCCAGAACTAATGAGAGTTGCCAGAGTCTCAAAGTAAAAGACTAGTATAAGAAGTGTAAGACATTTTGCCTTGTCTTTCTAATAAAAGGCCGATTTCCTAAAATAGAAAAGCCAAGAAAAGCCTAAATCTCATATATACCTAAAAGGGGGAAAAATGACCAGAAAACAATGGATATATCCTTGCTAGCAATGTTACAAAAGGTTTAATTTTTTGATAACCATACATCTTATTCAGTTGTGCAAATATACATGGTTCCAGTCTCAAGCAGCTTGATGACTTCATCCCAACACAATGTAACACTTTAAACTGTTTAAGGAGCTTTTTAAAGACGATTTATTAATCTCATAATTTAAACTTTGACTCAAGGGCTAGATGCTCTGTCTGGGGATGTAGATTTGGGGAGTTTTTGGTTTTACTGGATGAGGACCAAAACTGCAAATCCTGTTATCTCATTTCCAAGTAGATTTTGTTAGTTTAGTCCCTGATCAAACCAAATCTTTTTAAAGCAGTCAGTCCTAAAATCTTTCCATAGTAAATACTAAAGCTAAGCTAGTCATAAATGCTAGTAGATAGGATTAGCTTTCCTACAGCATGAAAGAGTTACATCGAAGACACTTTCTGGTTTTGAATGTGCACTCAGACAACGTTTGTGTATTTGGAAGGCTGTTTTTAAAAAACCCACTCAGCCCAGTTGTTTGTCTTTGGCCACCATCCAAATCAAAGAAATGCTGCCAGAAATGTAAACAGGATACATTTCTTTAAGTTAATGAATCCAGTAAGCAAAGACAGACAGCCCCTTTTAGTTTCTCTTTGGACTTGAAGTGCAGCGTTGCTTCTCATCTAAATGTCAGAGGGTGAGATGCAAGGAGGGGCAGATATGCCTGTCCTCAAGGCCCCACCAGTTATAGTGGGAAGCTGGATGGGGTCCTAGTCCAGTCTCCTATGCCTTCCATAACTCTTCATGGATGCTTTCTGAGACAAACACATCATTGTGTAGAACAGGCATACACATAATTTCTCTAGGGAAGCCACCCACAGAGTTTATTGGCAAGTGCACCAGGGGCCATGTCTGGGAGCAAAGGAAAGTACCAGGTAACAGGAAGAAAGTCCAAGAGGTGGGTAAATGTGGCTCCTGTTCTCAGCAGTGGGACAGAGCGCAGTAGATACGCCACAGGTGCATAACCTATGGATTCCAGAGACAGAGGCCACAAATGAAGATCAGAACAATGGCAGGGAATATCAGAAATGCCAAGGCTGGTGACAGGAGCTGGTTGAAGACAGATAGGGGTAAGCTAAGAAATCTGAACTTCTTCTGAAGAATAAGGCCAAACACTGTTTTGGGAAAGGCACATGACAAGGTTAGAACTCTACCTGTGAGGGGAGACTTTTGCAGGGCACAGGAGGAACAGACCACCAAAAACAGGAAACAAAGTTCCCTTACTCTTCACTTGTGGAGTTAAGGAGAGGCTGAGAGGTAAAATTAAGATCTAATGCAGCAGCCATGCAGAATAGGGAGCAGCTGCTAGCTGCCAGGCTTCAGGATTTGTTAAGAGGAGGTATGGCTGGGGAGGGTGACTTCTATATGGGTATTTGACAAACTTACTGGCACAGTGGGAACTGCCAGGTAAAAACTTAAGGAAATTGATGGAACTGTGGGAAACACTCTGGATTTATGAAGTATGCATGAGAAACAAATTGTCACCATTAGCTTTTCAGGATGCTTAGGAAAGGCTTTCCTGAGAGTCAAAGAGAAAAAGGAATCCAGCATCAGCTCAGATTTCCTCAGCTCTCCAGAAATGGAATGTGGAAAAGCCTTGCTGTATCTCAGAACCTGAGAGCAGAAGACTTCTGGGGTTGCCTCCTGGAACACTTGCTGATCAAGTTCTCTTCTGTTCTTCCAGGTGTCAGAGTATGAGCCTTTAAATATTTCACAGGGAAAAACAAGAAAAAAAAATAGACAAAACTGGTATGAAGGAAAAGGAAGCCTTCCTATAAAGCAGGCAAATACTAGAGAAATCTGAGAAAGAACACTAAGTATCATTCAAAGATGGTATGTGTGTGGGAAGCCTGCAAAGAGGGGTAATGGGTTAACGCAGTGTTTTCAGATTCAAGCCATAAAACACAATGTGAAATAATCTAGCATGTGTTTTCTTTCTTTCTTTCTTTCTTTGGCCAGTTTAGCCTGCCTTGAGGGCAGGACAGGAGTGGCATGTAGTGCCAAGGATTGAACCATGGTCCCCTGTGCCTGCCTAAGCAAGCGCTTTAGAACTATCTCACCAGCCCCAGTACATAATTTTTAAAAATTTAATACACTTGCAAATGCATAAATTATAAATAGTTTAGATAGATGCTTCATAGAATTTGTTTTAGGTAAAATAGATACCTATATACAAGAACTAAATCTGGATGAACAGGCACACTGTCTGTGTTCTCACACAGTAACATACTGGCTTCCAGCCATAAAAATGTGATTTTTTTTTTCCTATGAAGAGGAGCCTGACAAGCTACTAAGGCCAGACCCTCATAGCTGAGCCTTCTGTGAGCCTGGCCCTTTCTCTTGCCTCTTGCTTTGAATTTAGCAGAACTGGCTCAGAGTCAAAACCCTCAACACAGTTAACTGGGTTTTGTGACAAACTGACAACAGAATGGAAAGGAGCTGTGCAAAGAAGTGTGGAAGAACTGTGAAATCTGAGTCCTTTGGAGGCGGCACTAAAAGGCTGGTTTTGAAAGAACCCAATCATGTTTGTACTGTCAGAGTTGTGACAGTGGAAACGGAAAGGTGAGGCCTGGCCCCCCAGGCCACCACACCTGCTCTGCCACTGAAGGCACAGAAGATGAACGGGAATGCACTCTCTGTGACTTCTGCAGATTTGACCAAACTTGAGGCTGGGGTTAAAAGTAGTAAATACAGGGCCCTGGGATCAAAATGACTAAAAGCTTTCTCATAAAAACTTTAAAGGGCTGGGGAGAGAGCTCAGTGGTTTAAGTGCCTGTCAGGCAAGTGTAGGTCCTGGGTTTGATCCCTGGTACCTTATGCCATGCTGTCCCTGGGTACTTAGTCCGCCCCTGAAAAATTAGGTGTTGGTGGCACATGCCTGTAACCCAGCACTGGGGAGGCTGAGATAGAAGGTTCACTACAAGTCCAAGCTGTGTAGTGAGACTCTGTACTAAATAAATAAATGAATGATATAAAAAGTCTTTAAATACTGAGAGACATGTCAAATGCACAAGCAGATGCTGATATAAGTTCATGTGAGTCTGACAATAAAAATGCTGTTTCAGAGAAGCTGTGGAGATACAGGGCATTCGTGACACCGAGTACCTGCAATGGAGACCATACTGCATTACATGCAGAAAATCCATTGGTTTGTTGACTCTTTACAACTCCGTGAGAACAATATTATGCTCATTTTACAGATCAGAAAACTGAAACTTGAAGCCATACAGCTTCCAAGTTATGATCCAGTGGTTTCAAGCTGATATTATTAAAGCTATATTCCATGCTGTGATGGGGACATCTGAGGACAAGGGAGCAGTGACAGGCAGAAGGCAGAAGGCAGAAGGTATTCTGCTGGCCTTCTGTTCCCATACAACCACCAGCAGGTGTCACGACTGGAACCAAAGCCAAGTTGACCTTGGCTGCTGCCACATTTTTAGTATTTTCCAGACAAGATTCTAAGATAATAATTAAATTCTCAAGTATGAGATATGCTATAAGCCTAACTAAAGTAGAACACATTCTATGATCTCAGATACAGTTCCAGTCTACTTACCAAGCTATAGGAAACAACCTTCATCTCTACTGTATTTAGTAACAGAGTCAGAACATCCCACAGCAACTCTGTCCTAACCATAGTGGACGCTGACCAGGGAAAGCTTCACAAACTGAACTGAGATGCATTATAGACACATACTGGATTTCAAATGACAGCAGGAAATAAATAAAGCATCTTTTTGCTAATATGACTACATGTTGGAATTATAAGGCTTTGTATATACTGACTTAAGTAAAATACATTATTAAAATCAATTTTGTCTGTTTCCTCTTCATGTGACAAATAGAAAGTTGTAGATGGTGACGATAGGGCTGTAGTTTGTATGTCTCACTGTCAGGCAGCTATGACTTAAATTCCATTGTCTGATGTTAAATGGCTAGTCTCTGGGGGTGCTTCAGGCTGCTTGATGAGACAGTCATGTACGAACCATGCATGTTCAAGATGGCAAGAACATGTTAATGCACATCTATTTCATGCTTGTGGTCAACATTTTTTACTGGACAGCTTTTCTCCATGGTAATATTTCTAAAAATGGAATCTGTTTCTTTCTGGTTACATAAATGATAAATGTTTACTGTAGAAAGTGCAGAAACACATAAAGAAGAAAATTAAACCATTAAAATATTTCCATATAGGGCCAGTGAGAGGGCTCAGTGGTCTAAAGCACCTGTGGAGGAAACTTAAGGCAAGCGCTGCGACCACTCTTTGATCCCTGGCACCACATGCTGCGCACCCCACCCCAGGGCAGGCTGAGCCAGTCATAACACAAACAAATAAATGAGGTTTAAGAGAAATAAATAAAAAAAATCTAAAAAAATTAAAATATTTCCATATAGTTACATTTCTAGTAGTTAAAATTTCTAATCATTATAATTTTTTTTTTTTTTTTCCTGTAGTACTGGGGATTGAACTCAGGACCCTGCACTTGCCAGGCAAGCTCTCATTCTACTGAGTTATCTCCTCAGCTTCATTATAATAATATTTCTAATAGAAATAACTATTATGAACATCTTGGGATGTGTGCAGTCTCATGCCGCACAGAAACTCTGCTTCTGTCTTTGTGAATGTATATAACATATTCTATATGCTAGCAGTGTATCACCACCACTGCCCCTTGTCACAGAACATTTTAAACTGCTTCATAGTAGGTCAATGTGTGGGTGATGCACTAGTTACACAAATCCCCTTCTTTTAAATATTAGAGTCATCTCCATCAAATGGAAAGTACAAACAATCATGGAAAGAGCTCCTTAGTTAGATGTACTACATCTGCACCTACCTATCTTCTTGTGATAAATCGACAGGAGTTGAATTATGGGCTTGCTGCATCAAGTATGAGCATACTGAATCAAAAGTATGCACGTACTTTTCAATTTCCTCCAGCTTCCCTTAAATTGTTTTAATTGATCTATTAACTTCACTAAACTTGTCCTCCAGCAACATCCAAGCAATCACATCCTCAAATTGTAGCTAAGAGTAATCACACTAATTGAAATGAAAATGTAGTAAGTTTAGCAAATGTATTTCAATAATGTAAAATAAAAACAACCAGGGGCCACCCAGATAGCTCAGCAGATTAAAGTGCCTGCTTAAGCAGATTCAGGGACTAGGTTTGATCCTAGGTGTGCAGTGCTGGCCCCACCCCCAGAGTGCAATGAGAAAGCAACTGAGACTGGGTATGGTAGTGTACACCTATAATCCGAGCACTTGGGAGGTTGAAAACAGGAGGATCGCTATGAGTCCAATCTGTGTAGTGAGACCCTATAGACCCCGTACTAAATATGTAACAACAACGACAAAAAGCCCCATAACCAGCTGGGCGTAGTGGCTCACGCCTGTAATCCCAGCACTCGGGAGGCTGAGGCAGGAGGATCAGTGCGAGTTCAAGACCAGCCTGGGCTACAAAAGTGAGCTCAAGGTCAGCCTGAACTGCATAGTGAGACCCTGTCTCAAAAAGGCAAAAAAAAAAAAAACAAAAAAAAAAAAAACCCACAACCAACCAACCAACTCAGAAACAATAGATACTTCTATTGTTCTATACTTTAAAAAAGCCAAAAAACAAGCCAGGTGTGGTGGCATATGCCTATAATCCCAGCACTTGGGAAGCTAAGGCTGAAGCTGAGACTGAAGCTAAGGCTGAGGCTGAGGCTGAGGCGGAGGGTCAGTGCGAGTTCGAGACCAGCCTGGGCTACAAAAGCGAGCTCAAGGTCAGCCTAAATTACATAGCAAGACCCTGTCTAAAAACACAACAAAACAAAACAAACAACCCCCCCACCTTTTTTGGTGGTACCAGGGATAGAACTCAGGACCTTGCTCTTGCCAGGCAAGCACTTATTCCACTAAGCTATCTCCCCAGACACTTATTGTTCTATATTTCAAATATGCTTTTATATACATTGCCTCTAATCCTTTTTTTTTTTTTTTTAAAGTATTTAGCACAGGAGCTGCAGGATCTTACTACGTAGATCAGATTCATAATGATTCTTATGTTTTCAGCCTCCCTGGTGCTGGGATTATAGACATGTGCCTCCAAGCCCAGTCTCTTATTAACAACATAGCTATCTGACAACAGAAAAAACAATACAATAACTACTTGGTTCTCAAAATGCTTAAATTCACATGCATGTTAGATTTCTAAGGTTTCTTATTTCCAATTCCAGAAATAAGCTCATTCAACACTTCTAAAAATCTTCATATATCAAGACAGAGGATAATTTAAAACATTTAGCCTAAGATCTTTGAAGTTTCAAAATCAGGAGTGCCTTGAATTTGGTGGGGAAGTAAACATTAATTATTATCTATATTAACAGAAGTCCCTTTGAAATAATGATGCATTACAATAGATGAAAGAGCCAGAGTGATAAGTCAGCTTGCTTACTGATCTGTCCCTTTTCTTGAACTGTGAACTACCTGGGGTATAGGGTGTGGCTCAGGCAGAACATTGCCCAACACCCCTGAGCAAACCAACTGACCAACAACCAAGACCAACCAGACTAACCATATATACTCACATACACAAACCTATGTGGTGGTAATTGTGAAGTTGATAAGACTAAGCGGAAAAAAGTTTAAAGAAGATAATATTACTTACTATTGTACAAAATAAACTCAATGGTTAGCATACACAGCACCAAACATGCACTCAGACATGTCAGTAAATGAAGTATCAGCATTACCCAGACTAGCATCCAGCTGTCACACTGAGGCATTCAATTAAGGGGCAAGTCTTAGGTACAGAGGCTCAGGAGAGAGCAGCTACTAAACTTATTAAACCCAAACCAAGCCAAATCAAACCAAACCTCAGAACTAGGGCCAGGTATTTCAGGGGGTGGGGGAGTGTCCCTCTAAACCCAGAAACCTGGGAGGCTGAGAGGCAAGAGGATTGTAAGTTTGAGAATAGCCTGGCAATTTAGTAAGACCCTTTTTCTCAAAAATGAAAGACTTAAAAAGGACTGGAAGTGTGGTTCAGGCCCTGGACTCAACTTCCAGTACTGAGGGAAGAGGTGGGAGGAACTTGCTAGGAACATGACAAATCACTCTTTTGCCCCATGGAAAGGATATGGTAAAAGATTAGATGAAAGCACCTGGCTGTTTCCTTCATTCTAGGACTGGGGCAAAAATCCTGCTCTTCAGGCATCTGTCCCTATGAGCTGGAAAGGTAACAGCTTAGATGGCTAAATCTAAATTATACTTAATTAGTACTTAGAAAAAAGCAAAGAGCTGGTCTCTGCAATTTTCAGTATCTATTTCAGGAACCTGCTAATATATTTTCTCCTCACTCATAATCCACTCCCTCCCTTAAATAGAGTGACCATTGTGTACTTGACTTGCAACACAGCATACAGCAGCCCAGGTCAGCGGTTAACCTGGCTTAGGTGGAGCAGGATTGGGTAGTACAAGGCCCTGCCCTCAAGGTGTCTTTGCAAAAGTTCCCTCAGAAGCCTCTGCATACTGCCAAAGGCACAGAGCCAGAAAACTCATGGGCCTTCCCCTGGGGGCTGGCTCCCCCCCTCCAGCAGCACAAGAGTGCCTAGCACTCTGAGTAAACAACCTTGCAGGCCTGAAGTCAGGCATTGGGGCCTGTCCTGGACAGAGGAGGTTCATGCTCCCTGAGGACCTTTCCCAGGAGTGATGTATGCTACCTGCCCTGCATCTGCTTGGCAGCAATTCTGGCATCCACCTCCCACCATTCTCACATTGTTGCTTTGGCTCAGCCACTCATCTCTCCCTTAGAATACTATAAATCTCCAGTTGGTTGCTAGTCTATTCTCAACACCAGCAGGTAGGACACCCTGTTACACAAAGTCACTTCTCTCAACACCCCCCACCAGCCTATTCACTGACAGCACAAGCCCAGCCCCCCAAAGGCTAGGAAGGTCCACGTGACCTGGCCCAATACTCCCTACTCCAGTAAGCTGCCGCACCCAGCCTCTGCCTCCTTGTCTCTCCCTTGGGGCCTCTGTTCTTGTTTCCTGACACTGGAGCCCTCTGCCCCCACACCCATCAGGCTCAATTCTAAGTCTCTGTGAGCATCAGCTTCTTAGCAAGGCCTGTTTTTGATGTGTACTAAGTCACAAGTGCCATTCACACAATGCACATTTTCCCCCACACCTTCCTTGCATTGTTTCCTCTTCAGCTGACACACGTCATAGTTCACTCTTGTTTATTATCTCTACCCTCCCTGGAAAGCACATGAGGACAGGACTCTCTGTCCTGGTTCCTCCTATGATCTGGGGCCTGCCTCCTCTCTGTGTGGAGAGGAGGAAGCGGTTCTTATCTGTGGCACAAGGACAGGTGTGAGGGCATTGAGACCGTGACACTGGATATTATTTACATCACCCAGATCTACCTTGCAGCAACACACATGTGTGCTCATCATTTAGCTTAATGGATGGACACTGGCCCATTCTTTAATTGAAAAACAATGCTGCTGTATAATGGGTCTGGAAAGTACTTTTATAAATATCTCCTTTTCCTATGTCAAAAGATAAAAGAAAAAAGCCAATAACAGGAAAGTTCAACCACAGCAGTAACACCTTAGTTTACTGTTGTGGGTATAATAAAACTGCAAAGTGACTGATCTTTTACAGAGATGTTATTTCCCCACATTTGGGTTTTACTCCTTTTTAGAGCATGTAGGTCACTTTATTTATTTATTTATTTATTTATTTATTTATTTATTTATTTATTTATTTATTTATTTATTTATATTATGGCTGGATCAGCCTGCCCTGGGGGTAGGGCTGGCATAGCATGTGGTACTGGGGATAGAACTGCAGTCCCTGCGGTTGCTTAAGCTTGCCTAAGCAGGCATTTTAGACTGCTGAACCATCTCACTGGCCCATCACTTTAATGATTAATAATAAGCTATAGACCTTCCTTTAGTGGCATTACTGAACCTGGCTGTCTGCTGGTATTCTACCTCCCAGCTGTCAAACATAGCCCCTTGCTTGCAGAAAATGGGTGGACCCTAGGAAGAGATCGATCCTGGGACAGCAAGGATCTTCTATGAGTATCTAGCTTGCTTTTTCAGGGTTCACAGCATATGTCAGTCTGTTTGGGTTGCTAAAGCAAATCACCATAGACTGACTGAGTTACAAATCAGAAACTTATTTGTCAGTTCTGAAGGTAGAGAACCTAAGGTTAAAGCAGACTTGGCAAGTACTACACCCTGGTCACCTACGCTGCCTTCTGGATGGCTCCTTGTGTGATGAAAGTAGTGAACGACCTAGAACCCTCCCCCTACTGTGCCATATTTTCTAACATCATCATCATTTGGGTTAAAATGTCAATGTACAAATTAAGACTGGTACACATTCAGTCCACTGCACCACATCAGGTAAAAGGTGACAGTATTACTGCTGTTACTAACCATGTCAAACCCTTAGGAGCAACTTTGCTCTGGATGATCATACTATGCTGGATCTTAGTACTCCTGGCAAGGCAATGAGAGAGATGTAGAAATAAGCCCCCTTGCACAGTTCCAATTCAGCAGGACAACTCCAGGCCAGCAGCCTGGCCTCTGGGAAATCAAAGAAACAATTGTTTCTTGAGAAGGCAGTGGGGAAGATTTCACTTTCTAATACCAAAAGACCAGAATTTGAAAGAAAATACAGGCTTATAGGAATCCTAGCTGGGTACTGGTAGGTCTAGGGAACAGCTTTAGACCTAAAAGGTAAGCCCAGCCTTTATACCCAGTAGTGCTGGCTTCCTATTGCATTTGCCAATATCTGGCTTTTGGCCCATGACCAGAGTGCCTTCTCTTCCCTGTCCTCAGAACATATCACCTATGGCACTGTCAGAAAGTGAGCAGGTTGCTGTCACACCAACTTACAGGGGGACTGGAGAGCCTCAGGACTGACAGAGAAAGCCCAGTACAACTAGAAACATTAACGGGTTCACAAGGGACAGGAGACTATATATATATAGTCCAATGAACTTTATATGTCATAATGCAGAAGGTCTCATAGTGACTTAAATAACTGTCACTTTTTGCCGGGGGGCATAGAGTCTTGTTAAGTTGCCAAGGCTGGGCTCAAACTTGTGATACTCCTGGCTCAGCCTCCTTCACAGCTGGGATTACAGGTGAGCACTATAATGCCTAGCTTCACATTTAGTCTACATGTAGACTCAAACAAACAAACAAAAAATCACCTGCATAAGACTGCAGAATAACATCAACTTCCCTGAGCACCCTTGCTCATACTGAATGAGGTGATAATGCAGTAACGAAGACCAATCAAGAATGATGTAGGCCCTACCAAGGGCCCACAAGGCCAGCACAGAATGTGAATGAGAGCCCCCCAGCATGCTCTGATGCCTGCTAGTGAGGCCAAACTCCAAGGCACAAGCGTTGCTAAGCAGTTTGAGCAGGTGAGAGGTGCTGTTCTCTGGGTGAAGAGTTTGGGTGCTGCTCCTGCAAGCTGCCCTGAAAGGCTACACCGCAGATCCTAAAGGCATTAGGAATCAGTGCTACCCAGAACCACGTTTCATCAAAAAAGCAAAAGTGAGCATATGAGTCTTCACGTTATTATTTCTATGAGACAATCTATTTCAGTCTTCAAGGAAGGAAGAATTCTTCCTTATGGATTCTCATCTACTTTTCCTCAAAATTATGACAAATCATTTAGATTGTGTTGCTTTTAGCTTACTTTCGCTTTCTTCTAAAGCTAGTAAGAGACTGGCAGAGCCTTTTTTAAAAATTTATTTTATTTTATTTATTTATTTTTTTCTTGTTTCAGAACCTTTATTTGTTTATTCACTCATTTTTATGGCCGGCTCAGCCCGCCCCGAGGACAAGGCTGGCGCAGCATGTGGTGCCGGGGATTGAACCACGGTCCCTGCAGCCGCCTAAGCTCTCCCAAGGAGGCGCTCTAGACCACTGAGCCATCCCGCCGGGCCCTGGCAGAGCCTTTAGACCCTGGTGCCTTGATGCTCCTGCTCGGGCAGAGCCCTTTCCATAGTGGTACCTTGTCAATGCACAGACAAATGCTTAGACATTCACCAAATCTCAGCCTGTTTTGATGTCTAGAAAACCTCAACCTCCAACTAATAATAAAGCTGGCAAATAGTACAGTGATTGGGCTGTTCTGGCAGGTTTCAGGGTAAATACATAAAAGTCAACAGAACTCAGAAACCTTTCAGATGTAATCACTTCACCTCACTAGTAAGAAGTTAAACTGTTTTCTAGCTCTGGGATGAAACAAGTTTCAGAAGTGTAAATATTTATAAGCTTTGATGAAACAATAATGCCTTTTCTCAATAGGGTGGTGCCTTTATTTTTAAAAAGCAGCTGAACACATGCCAACAGTATAGATTTCATAAGGTACAACGTGTCCAGGGGAGCCTCTCTCCCATCAGGTCCTCCTCAGAAGAATGACAGTACTGTCCTTGGAGCAAAGGGAAACTGAGAGAAGTAAACTATGATGTCCTTATACCTTTGGTGGGGATGGCCCATGAAAGAAGCAAGAAGGCAGATGAGGCAGCACCCAGTGCGCGGCGGCAGTGGGGAATGGAGAGGCAGGAAATGCTGCTCTGGTGTGGAAGTGTGGGATCTGAGGCAGCACCCCCATCTGCCTGTCTACAGACTGAGACAGCTGAATGTGAGTCACATGACTGAGGCATCTTATTTCTGGGTGTGCCTTGTGGGGGTTCCCAGGGTAAGCACAGTAAAGTGGTCAGCCCCGACTTATGAGTAGGCAGCCTCTGTTCCCTTGACAGGACCAAAATATGGAGGAAGGAGAGATTCTCCACTCTCATCTACTGCGTGTGCTGGGGTACCTCATGAATTTCCCCCCTAGTTTGGGTCCTCATCACTGGATCCCTGTGCTCTCAGGCCTCCAGATGACTTCAGCACCAGTCTTCCTGGGTCTCCAGCTCACAGACATAGATCTTGGGATGTTTTGGCCTCCATAATCAGAAAGCCAATGCTCACACAAAATCTCCTTTCAGTTCTCTACACCTCTGTTATGGTTTGTGTCTAGTTGTTCCCCCAAAGCCTCATGGAGTCATTGGGCGGGGACTTCTAGAGTTTGAGACTTGATCCATGATCCCTGGGATTATGGGTTTTAGTACTGATGGGATTGTGGGTGGAAGTACTTCTGGGATTATGGGTGTAGCCTAGGGCGGGAGCTAAGGTGGAGAGCCTGAATGTAATATAAAGAGAGACAGAGAGACAGACTGGAGCTCTAGCTGTTGCTGCTGCTCTGCTGCCGTGTTGGTTGGCTACCTCTGCCGCCATTTTGTTGCTGTTCCGCCGCCATGAACTGGATGCTCTCTGCTCTGTTCCACTCAGCCTTGGGCCAGCCGAATATGGACTGAAACCTCCACAAACTGAGCTAAATAAACCTTTCCTTCCTTCATCTTGAGTGTCAGGTATTTGTCTCAGCAACGAGTAAAAGGTAACTAATACAACCTCCTCTGGAGAAGCCTGGCTGATACTGAGAACAATGTCTTGTCTGGGAGTTGAGGGGACTCCAGTCCAAGTCAGGATGGAACTGAAGTGTGTCCCAAGGGCCAGTGCTTCTAGTCCATGTTCCATAGGGTAGGTTCCTGAGCAGTATGAGCCAAAGTTTATCTTTATCCCAACAACCTGGAGTAGATAATTTAATACACAGAACAAATACCTTTCTCAACTCCCTCCAATGTCTAAGTCACAAACCAAGACTTTTAGAGGACTTCTTTCTCATGCATGAGGTGTTTATTTAACAGACCTTCTCATGGAAGCCTTACTTGGCCATCCTATTTAAAACTGCAGCTGCCATCACAGAACTTATTTTCTTATTTCCTTTTTCTGTTTTTTTTTTTTTTTTCTTTCTTTCTTCTTTTTCACAGCTCAGGATCTCAAAGAACCTCAAATTTGGAAGGAACTCAGCTTACACCTAATACACTTTCTGAAAAGAGGCCTGAATTACCTGCAAGCCTTACCCAACCCCATGTGGACTGCCTCCCACCCAGCTGCTGATGTCTGAAGTGATCTTCAATTTGGCCTGCTTGAATGCACTCTTAAGCTTTCAGTGGCACACAGAGCATCTTCTAGTGTGTAACAGCAAGCAAACTATAGGAGGCACAGCTGACAAGGAACCGCTTTTATCCCGAGGCAGCCCCTTCCATCCAACTAGGTTTACCCCCAGACGAAATGTATGTCCACACTGGGTCAGCACCTAGGCCACAGTGAATGACAGATGTGGCCTTGGCCCTTGTAAAGCCAGCATATCCCAGCCCAGGCCTGCTCTGCAGGCAGCCAGTCTGAGGGAAGGGGCCTGGGAGCTGTAATCTAGCTCTCAGAGAATGCTGGGAAAGTGGCATGTACATCAGGAGCTTTCTTAGTGGGAGGCACCTTGTGAGTAAGGGTCTTGAGCACCGCATCTTGAAACTAAAAATATCCAAGTGGTGAGCAGATTCTCAAGGTGGTAGAGTGCACGGGTGTGTGTGGTGGTACCCAGGCTCTACGTGGGTTTTTCTGATTTTTCCTTCGCTTGTGTTTGAAAATAATATAAAATAATTTGGGATATGAAAAATGTAATGCTAAAATGTCATCTTACATTAAAAAAAAACTTACAAAAATTTGCCCCAACAGCCTCAGAAACTCTGTGGGAGCTCAGCATTTTAGGTTATTTGCTCATTTAAGTATGAAAGACAAAGGCATGTCCAAAGTTGGTCAAGACAGTGAAACACAGAAAGAATCCACTTGTGCAAGCTGTCACCGTGGTGCACCAGATCTCAGGAGAGTCTACGCTTCACGACATTATCTTTTATGTTGACCCACAGAAGCCCCAGCCTTCACTTTTCCTCTGAGGTTATATGAGACTGTCTTCTTCAGAGCTGAGCTTTGTTATGTAGCCCATAATTCAGTTTGGATCTCAGGATGAAAACACCAAACCTCAAAAATTTATAGGTGAGTCTATATTATACCATCACAAAAAACAAAGAATAGAATTACAGTCTCCCCCACCCAATACTGCCCTGAGCCAAGAACTGGCAGGGAGGAAGGAATTGGGGGCTGACTTGTGATCTGAGTCCAACACAGAACAAGCACTTGTGCCTGCTTATCTCTTAGGGGACAGGCAGGGTAAGCCCACCCTGTTACCTCATGATTTTGTTATTTTGAGACAGGGTCTCACCAAGTATTTCACACTGGTCTTGAAGTCACTATATAGCTCATGCTGGCCTTGGTGATCCTGCCTCTGCCAAGTGAGAGTCAGGATATTCGTGATTACACCTGGCATCTCACTTTTGTTTTGCCCAAGAGTTTGGAGAGGTTTTTACAGAAGAGTATTTGCAAATAACTTTATGGTTAGGAGCATTAACTGTGTATTCCAATTAACTGAAATGTCATCTCCACCCCTGCAAAGAGTCTCATGCTTCTCAGTGGGATATTTGTATTATATAAAGCTATACTCTATCATCATCATTACATTTTGAATTTCATCAATAAGAATTTGTGGAATTTGTTTTCTCTCTTGTCACAGAGATACCTAATTGTATCCTTGATATTTCCTGTTGGCCTACAGAGACTATAATTTTCATTATCTGGCCTTTGCAGAAAAAGAATGATGACTCCAGGGCTTTGGCTTCTTCCTTCAAGGTGAGTCACCTCTGCTAGAATCCTAAGCAGGCTGGCAGACCCGTCTCTTCAGCTCAGGGCTTCTCAGACTTTGCAGTATCTCAGAATATCTGGCTCCAGGCTGCACCACTGACCTCTTGAATCAGGGTGCTTGGGGCTAAAGCCCAAGCCAAACACTTCTGCAAGCATTCAGGAGCCCTTTCCCAAACTGGCTGGACTAATGGAAGAAAAATCCACCTCACATCTCAGTGCTCCAGGTCCACAGAATGTTTCTTTGGGTCCTTTCTTAGGAGTCATCAGGTTTTCCACTTTCTGCATTTATAGGGTTTTAATATTTGGGCTTCCTTTGGAGACACTGTCACTCCAGGGATAGGAAGGATTCCTCTGTGCAGAATTGTTCATGATCAGCCAATGTGGACCCTATATTCAGAGCTGCCTCCTTCACCTGGCCTCTGTGCTGCAGAGGGGGATGGTGCTCTGCCCAACTCACCCCAAACCAGGGCTATCTCACAGCCCACTGCCAAGGTGCCCACTGTCCAATCTCCTGTCTGCCCTGCCCCGTCTCTATCTTCATGCCCAAGGCTCCCGCTTCCTCTGTCTCCTGCCCTATCCATGCTGGTTCTTACCCAGGTGACCCATGTAGTGTCTCCTGTTTCAGGCAGGGCTCAGTGAGTGTCAACTCTTCTTCTACTAGTTATCTTCTTGACTGCCTGCCTTGCCATCTGGGAGTAAAATAACACTACTCTCCCCCTTGCTGCAGCACATGCATTCACTAAGTTCCAATAATCTACCCACTGAATTTTGCATTAATCTAAAATAAGTAATGGGATTTCCCAAGTGAGTGAATAGTCACATTAATGAGACTTCTGGAGCAGCAACGTTGGCTACCACTGGCGAGGTGGGCCTGCCCACAGCTCCAACCCGCAGGTCCACATCTGAGCATATGTTCCAGAGAACCCTGGCCACAGGGTACTGGGGGCTGCGGATGAGGACACAGTGCTGCACTGTCACTGCAGAGAAAAGGGTAAACAAATTGCATTACCAAGGTATTGGATCATAGCACAAAGTACAAGGTTGGAGGAGCAGAGCAAGTCCACTGTACATCCATGGACAGGTACAAAGGAGAGGCTGGGCAAATTAGTTTCTGAGCAGAACATTCAAAATGATACAATGTGTATAAATTCTTGTTACGGACACATATAGATAACAGAAGTATAAAAACGGGCTGAACAAACAGCAAATGCATGATGGTGGCTGCTGTTGGAAAAGGACAGCAGCAGTAGTAAGAACAACAATGATGCTGTTACAAGAACCATGCTGTGCCTGGCACAAGTCTAGACACTAACTCTATTCCAAAGGCAACCATGAGGGAGCAATACTCTTATCCTTGGCTCCCAGATGATAAGCATGAGAGATCTGGGAGGTGACAGAAACTGAGGTGCCTTCTAGTGACTTACCATGAACACTGCTTCTACCTGGCTGACAATGAGTGGTGTGCATGGGCCACATGTTTGCCCAGGGATGGTGCTTCTTTCCCCCTTGCCCACATTTTCACAGCCTCTTGGTTGAAGTGCTCCACTTTGTACAAACTGTTCCTTTTAATCATCTATTTATTTATTATTTATTTGGTACAGGGTCTCGCTATGCAGCTCAGACTCTTAGTGATCCTCCTATGTCAGCCTCTATAGCGCTGGATTATAGGCATGTGCCACCACGCCCAGTTTTGGTGCAATACTGGGGATTGAACCCAGGTCTTTGCGCTTACCAGGCAGGTACCTAGACCACTGAGCTATCTCCCTGGGCTGCAAGTGCTCCTTTTAAAGCACAGGTCACAGCCTGGGCTGCAAAAGTGAGCTCAAGGCCAGCCTCAACTGCATAGTGAGACCCTGTCTCAAAAATACAAAAAAAAAAAAAAAGCACAGGTCAAATCATTTTATTTCTTTTCTTTTTCTTCATGGAACTGGGAATTGAAATCAGGCCCTGGTGCTTGCCAGGCAAGTGCTTATTCTGCTGAGCTATCTCCCCAGCCCCCTCACTTCATTTCTTTACTTGTCCTCACTGAAGGCTGCCACTTTAATTAAAAATCCATACCCTGGCCCTTTCCCATGCCTCAGGCTGGTTCTCTGTCCCTTGTTTGTCACACTGGGCTCTTAGTCCTGTCCCTGTTTCTCATCTCACATGGCAACACTGCTGATGTCTTCGCTCATGTATCACTGACTAGATTTCCAAAGCAGCATGAACCACACCCCACTCCAAGCCATACCCCCCCCCCAGGCTGATGTTTCCTGAGCTCAGTTATCACCCATTATTAACATTTTTAAACTACTCCTTTTTCCTAGATTGCCCATCCCAAGAACATTAAGTATATTAACAGCAAAGACCTTGTTTGAGCCACTGTTCTTTTCCCAGTGCATTCAGCAGTGGCAGAATGATTTATAAGTGAAGCCACTCATCTGAGGTCACAGAGCTTGTAGAGTGAAGTCAAAATTCTAGCTTAAGCTGTCTGGTGTTAGGATGAGGAGTGGGAGGGAGAAGGGAACATGTATCTAGAATTAATGTAAAAAACTGTGAATTTGGTATTAATTGTGGTTAATGAATACTTGGCATGCTTATTATACTATCTCCTTGGCTTCTTTTTCTCTTTCCATCCCTGATTCCCTCCCTATTCCTTCCTTCTCAGCAGTTTCATTTTTAAGTCGCTAAGTACACACGTTACTAGTTTAAGATGCTCTACACCACCATCCACTTCACTTACCCTTAACAATTCAAATGGCACTAAAATTCAATGCAATAAATTAAAATTAATTAACAAAACAGAATGACTGCAATGATTTAAAGGAAGTGTCAGGGTTTGGTAGGTTACAGGGAAATGATTATTAGGATCATTATTCACAGCCAGGAGTGGTGAGGCAGCAGGATCACAAGTTTGAGAGACAATATGGGCAACTTAGTAAGTACATATTTGAAAATTAAAAAAAAAAAAAAAAAAAAAAAAAAAAAAAAAAAAAAAAAAAAAAAAAAAAAAAAAAAAAAAAAAAGGCTAGGATAGCTCAGCACGAAGGCTCTGGATTCAATACCTAGTGGTGGGAAGAAAAGAACCATTATTTACATACAGAGCAATCCGGTCATTTAAAAACTGTTTATGTCACAGAGCAAGGTTTCTCCCCTAGGTACCACTAGACTTAGGTCTGGGTGATTTTTGTTCTGGGGAGCTGTCTTCTTTGTAGGATGGTTGGCAGCAGCTCTGTCCACTGGATGCTGGTAATATCCACAAGCAGCGACAACTAAAAATGTCTGCACACATTGCCAAGTGTTCCCCAAATGCAAAAGAACCCCAACCGAGAACTACTGGCCAAACGACTAGACAAACTGACTATAATTCCTAATGAGAATATACTCCCTGAGATGCTAGCACTGCAGAGGCAGGATGAACATGACTTCTAGGCCAGCCTGGGCTACACAGTGGAATTCTAAAACAAACAAACAAACAAACAAACAAACAAAACATTCAAAACAAAAACAGGAGGAATATATCGATCATACTAATCTTGCTGTGTTCCATCCCACCCCTTCCTACCACTGGGCTACAGTTTAGCCATTTTTATTTTGAAGCAGGGGTCTTGCCAGGTTGCCCAGGCTGGGCTTGAACTTGTGATTGCCTTGCTTCAGTCTCTAAAATAGCTGGGATTTTAAGCATGTGTCATGAGTAGTACTTGTAGTTTTGTTTTCTTAGTGTCTAAGTGTTCTCTCTGAACATTATTATTTCTCCCCTCAGCAATGGTGCCACATGTGGTTACAAGCTGTTGGGGTATGTGGAATTTGAAGATGAACTTTGTTTTACAAGGAAAACAATCACTGAGGTGAATGGATTTTGCAGATTGCCCACTGGGTAACTTTAAAAGAGGGAAATTATCTGGGATTATCTCCTGGCCTGATATAATCACATGAATCCTTATAAAGTGGGAGGGAGAAATTGAAATTACAAATGTGGCAGGACTCTACCTACCACCTCTGAAGCTAAGATGCAGGGGCTATGTATGCAAAAGCAGGAGGGCCTGGCCCACAGTCAGCAGAAGGGGACTTCAGTCCTTAACCAGAAGGAACTCAAACCTGCTACCACCTTAATGCTGGGAGGACCAGTGTTCCCAGAGCCTTCACAAAGGTGCATGGTTCAGCTGACAACTGCATTTCAGACCTCTGAGATCTGGATAAAGGATGGAGCCATACTGTGCCCACACTTCTGACCTAAGAAACTATGAGCTGATAAATCTGTGCTGTAATTCTCTAAGTCTATGGTAATTGGTTAGAGCTGCAACAGCAAACTAAGATAGCTGTGGAGGTATATATGCAAAAAAGTGAGATGCACGCTAACCAAAACAGCCTGGTCTTCATAATAAAATAGCAATCCAGTGCTCGCTTTGGCAGCACATACACTAAAATAAAAATCAAAGGTTCAGGCTGGGCGTGGTGGCTCACGCCTGTAATCCCAGCACTTGGGAGGCTGAGACAGGAGGATCAGTGTGAGTTCAAGACCATCCTGGGCTACAAAAGTGAGCTCAAGGCTAGCCTGAGCTGCATTGTGAGACCCTGTCTCAAAAAGACAAAAAAAAAAAAAAAAAAAAAAAAAAAAAAAAAAAAAAAAAAAAAAAAAAAAAAAAAAAAAAAAAAAAA